>JANHFM010001903.1:272094-284906 GCA_032468115.1 Grayia smithii | reverse complement strand
ACTCTTTATTTTAACTGGAAAAGTTGGGGGTCGTCTTATACGCCCAGTCGTCTTATATGCCGGAATATACGGTAACTCATTCAATATTGCTCTCATACGGGTTCTAGGAGGGCTTTATTGAATGATATGACAATAGCACTGCCCTTGTAGCAGAAAGGACAATGATGCTCTCACAGATAGCCTGAAGTACAGCTCCTACTGAATCTACTGGCTGTTTCATTGTCCATAAGAACCTGCTCTCAGCCTGTCAGTTAAGCCAACCTTGGAGCTGTCGTGGTTAATTTGTCTGTCTGTTGCCATCAAAAGGAAGGGAGTTCAAAATGTATGATGGGTCTGACACACAGAACAACAAAGGCACCTGTTTTGCTAGTTAGTGTGCAGGAAGCCAGGAGTTCAAATTGGATAGCAGAAGCCAGCAAGTCTAGCACAGATGTCATATCATCCTTACCCATCCCTAGCAACTGCAAAGTTGCAGGTTTAACCTTACAAAGGAAATTAAAGCACGTGATTTTGCTTCCAAACAGATGATATTCAGTTATGGGTTTCTCTTTTTCTGTCAATGCCACGTTGTTATCCCTCCTTTCCCCAATGAAACCACATCAGTCTGAATTTGCATTATTCAGAATAATGCTACAAGATATTGCCTACTACAGTACTGTAAGTACTGTAAGTACTTCCAGTAATAACTTGACATCAATATTGTGGTTATGCAGTCCTTCAAAGGCCAAAAGAAGCTTTGGACTCCATCCAGAGTCACATTTGTGAAAGGGGCATTCTATATAGATTCATTAAACAAATAAATAAATAAATACAGAGGCATGAAAACAATGTCTACCTGCATTTTTTAAAGCAGCAGTGTCTTTTCCTGAGATAAGGTGGCTGCTTTTCCACAGGTGGAAAAGTAAAAGATGCCTTTGGTTTTAAGGGGTTGTAGAAAAGTGCTCCATTTGCATCCCCTGTGCTCCGAGTCTTGCACTGTAGGGTGATGTATATTCAGAAATATATATGTTGCAACCTGACCAAGAATGTTTTCATGTTTGTGTATATATGTGTGTACGTATGTGTATACCTATGATATTATATATTGGTATGAATAAATATCTAATCTATTAGATACTATTACTGATTAACAGCCACTAAGTTAAGGAGGATTTATTCCACATAAAATCCATGGCTGAATAGCATCCACTATATTGGAAATAAAATCCATCTCCTGTCTTCCTTCTTTTCTCTTAATTATGATGAGGTTTCATCCTTATAGATACCAATATGATTCTGCTTTTAGTGTTAGTGAAAGAGCCAGTTTTCTTAGTTACCAAGTTTGACCTCATGTGGCTGATGGGTTTGGGCTACTGCTGAGGAGCTAGAAGCTCAGCAAAGGCACAACTTGACCCTGCCATAAAAGTTGTGACACTACTCTAATGTGTGGCTCATGTCTCTTCCCGTGACTGTAAGTTTCACACTTATCTGCAAAACTAATTATATTGACTGGATTTGGGTGAAGCTTTCCTCCAACTTCCTCCAATGCTGAATGATCCAAAATGCAATTGTTAATATTAATGTCATATAAACTAACCATGCAGCACACAGCGGTCCCATTCAGCTCCCATTCAAATGTATCATTTCTACCTGGGCAGAAACTAACTTCTGCTCAACTTGTCTGCAAACCAAGGATGCTGATCATGGGAGGAATGCAATAGTAGTGTCAGGTACAATATAAATGAGGGTTGCAAATCTGGCAGCCAATTGGCCAGTCGGCAATCCTATTCTTGAATCAGGCATCAACTTGGTTATTATGGTTAGATAACAGGTTTGCTTGATACAAGAGTCAACAGTAATGGTTTTGGAAAATATAAAAATGGTATCAGTGAACAGCCAATGTAATACAGAAAACCAATGATACAATAAAATTATTATTACACAGAACTGATGTAATAATCTACTGAGGGCCAAGTTCTTTTAGACCTAGTTTACTATATGCAGTGTGATGGAAAACACAAATTGGCTGGGCATTCTAAACTGAATTGTTCTCTCCCTAAAATTTATTGACTCCCTCTCATCACATATATTTTTGTTCTGATCACATATATTTTACATCAGCCAACTCACCTTGGCCAACTTGCCACAGTCAACTTGCCGCAGCCAACTTACCACAGCCAACTTGCTACAAGACAACTCACCATGGTACAATTTGCTGCAGGACAATTCATTGATTCAATAAACTATTTCTTTTTTAAAAAATTGTCATTCACATTTTACTTCGTCTGTCTTTTGGCATCCTTTCTTTAATGATTATATTCTACTTTTTCTTTGATATTAGTGTAACTCTTGTCCTCAGTGAGTTGGCCATGGTGTGTTGTCCCATGGTGAGTTGTCTGCAGCAAATTGGCCATGGTGAGTTGTCCCATTTTGGAGCCATGTAACACACTGAATTTGGAGATACTATGGAACATGTGATCCTATATCTCAGTGGTTCTCAACCTGTGGGTCGGAACCCCTTTGGGGGTTGAATTACTCTTTCACAGGGGTCGCCTAAGACCATCAGAAAACACATATTTCCGATGGTCTTAGGAACTGAGACATTGCTCTTCTATCAATATGGGCTCAATATAAGGGGCTGCAGGCTGGAGCGACACAATTGAAAGCGAACTGAAGAGGAGGAGGTGGCAGGAAAAGGAGGTGAAGGCATCACGGCAGTTGCAGCAGCAGCAGCAGCAGCAGCAGCAGCAGCAGCAGCAGCAGCAGCAGGGGACTCCTTGGGAAACAGCCAAGTCCGCCGCCCCTTTGCCTGCCTCTTCGCCTCCCTCCCTGCCATGGAGACAGACCAGGGGGCAGCAGCACCGAGAAAAGGGAGCCGCCACCAACGTCTGCATGTGCTGCGAGGGAGAGAAGGGGGAACTACCGAAGACTGTGCTTTGGAAAAGGCATCCAATGGGGGTCACCAAACATGAGGAACTGTATTAAAGTTCCTGTGGCATTAGGAGGGTTGAGAACTACTGCTATATCTGATTTCAGAGTTTGCTACCATTCCATATATTACTTTAAAAATATTTTTTTCCTAAATGTAAGGACAGGATTAAGTCCAGAGTTTGAATTGTGACTTAAAATGTGATAAAAACCATGTGTAAATCTGTATTTCATATTAATGTAGAAATATATTTCTCATAACATCTTTTTTCTATATACTGATGGCATCTGTAACTATTTTGTGAATAAGTTGTTACAAAAAGGCAGTGTACGTTTTTTTTTCAAGCTATGATTATGTTGCTGCCACTATGGCAATTTCAACATTAGGTCTTTGGTAATTACTATGTAATTATTGTGTTACTGACCCATGATGAATTGAAATCCACAGTCAATGATGTCCCTCAAATGAGTTGTTACAAATTTGTGTAAAATGCATAGTGAAATGAGCTTCATGATAACATTCATAACCCAGATCAAATTCTGAGAAAAACAAATTCATTAGCATGATATTATAGTACAATATTACATCAAGTATGAAAGACAGAGCATTTGATCCTTTTAGAACCAACCTCTTATAAAACATTTTTGCATTATTGTGAATTTAGTTCAAAACTGAAGCATAGAAGAGGTTTCTTTCTTCTTTTTATTAGTTTGGGAGGGGTCATCAATTTAATTCTGGGCCATAGAAATAAGAGCAGATTTCTTGAAATTAAAATAGATTCAAGTTTTCAGAACAGAAAATGAATATATATATATATGTGTGTGTGTGTGTGTGTGTGTGTGTGTTTTCTTTCTGTAGCACCTGGTTTACCCACATCTATCTATCTATCTATCTATCTATCTATCTATCTATCTATCTATCTATCTATCTATCTATCTATCTAATCAACATCTATATCACATTAATGTACATATTTTCCTTTTGATTACATTTCTACTGTTTTCTCTTAGTAACATACTAGTATGTACAAATAATGTTTCCCTATATCATACTAAACAAATAACAAATTTTGCTACTTTCATTTCCAAAATCCATTAAGAAAAAAAATGGATTCTCCCTTCCCCTACCTCATTTTTTTATTCTCTAGTTTTCAAATAAGGAAAGTAATAAAACCAGTACTGCTTACAAAATTTTTTAAAAAAATCAAGGGATGGCCACAATAAAAACTAAAATAAGCAGATATAAAATCCAGACTTAAAATGATGTCATGAATTAGAAGTGATAAAAATTGGTAATAAGATGGGCAAGCAAAGCTAGTCTTACAAGCAAACAAATAAATATTTAAAAAACATTTAAAAGTATCCTTGTTGAGTACCCAAAAGATTGTGTCAGGTGAGTCAGAAGAGTATTCCACAAACAGAAAAACTGTGGTGGAATGTAGTCTGGATTCCCAGGAAGCAGGAGAGCTTAGAAACCATCTTTCCACTAACAACTTTGGTTGGAAGATGGTTAAAATGGATCCTGCCTAGCTTTTCTCAGAATATATCTGTAGTTATGCAAACAGTTTCTTCAATATGTCAAGATTCTATCTCCAGGTGAAGGAAATTACTATTTCCTATAAAGGAAACTACTATTAAGTAACTCCACGTGTCATTCTTGGTTCTTGAGAGCTTGACAAAACACAATTAAGAAGGCATTCTTTAATGCTGTCTGAATATTACCTGGACTTCTAACGTGATATCATGGAAACCATTCAAACAAGTCAGCTTGCTTTCTGTTGTAGTTTGCATTTTGAGAGGAAAAGCCCTTCATGAGAAAATTCCTCCCAACTGTCAATACAAATTGTAACATGTTACAATGGCCAACTTCAAATATGACACCCCAACCCTAATTTAAGATGACACAAACAAGCCACAAATGCTCCTCTTGATTAGATGTTTTCACATTTCTGCTTCTGTTTTAAATAGGCTTCTTTCAAACAAACCACAATGAACTTTAACACAGTTTGTCATCTTGAATAAAGAAAAAAATGAAGACTGTGTTGGAGGAGAAAGAAAAGAATTAGAGAATGTAAACTCAGAATAATTTTTGTACGTTATTGTGGCTCACTTGTGAATATTTCATTGTGAGTCCCATATTCAAATCAGAATCAGCTGCACCAAACCTGTGTACAGCAATATTTGAGTAGGGCTGCTGAAATCTCTGAGATGTAATGGAAAAGGTAACAAAAATTACATTCTATAGCTTTTTAACTGAAATAATTGTTTCCAGAACACTTGAGTTTTAATAGATTTAGGTCCTAATACTGTCCATCCAATCAAAGGTGCTGTGCATGTATATTTCAAAGTTGATCAAATCAGAAAGTTAATATCAATTCTTGGCTTTCAGTATGGGTAGTCCTTAACTCATGACCACAATTGAGCCCAATTTTTTGGGGTTGGTAACCAAGATAGTTAAGGGAGTTTTGCTTCATTGTATGACCTTTCTTGCCACAGTTGTTAAGAGAATCACTGCAGTTGTTAAGTTAGTAACACAGTTATTAAGTGAACCAGACTTCCATAGACTGCAACCCAGAAAGTTGCAAAAGGTGATCACATGATCTCAGGACATTGCAACCTTCATAAATACATGTCAGCTTCCAAGCATCTGAATTTTGATCACGAGACCATGGGGATGCTGCAACAGTCGTAAATGTGAAAAATAGTCATAAGTCACTTTTTTTCCAGTGCTGTTGTAACTTCAACTTTACTAAACGAATGATTGTAAGTCAAGAATTGCCTGTATTTAATACCTGACAATAGGTAAGCATGAACTTTAGCTCCAGATTCAGAAAACGGAATCCTCTCTAATTGGTAATTGCATTTTTGGTAAAGATATTCTCAGAATAAAAACAAAACAAAACAAAACCCATAGCAATTTTCTAAAGAAATAAGTTATTTCCTGAAAATATTTGTTAGCTATACAAACTGGATTTCCTCTAAGAATATAAATTAATCTGGGAATAATATTCATTTAATAATATTCATTTAATAATAATAATATTCATTTGGAGAATGTTCACCTGTCTCCAAAGGTGAATAACGCTGTTTGCCCATTTCTCATTAAGGAAAGAGGTTTTTCTGAATTACCACTGTCACTGGATCTCAAGGTAAGGGTGGCTGTTACATTGCTCTTCAAGCAAGCTGTTCATTAGGTTTCCAACCCTTGCACAATTTTTCTGAGCTCTTGTAATTTGCCTGCCTTATACCACTTACTCTTAATCAAAACTCCTCCAGCCACTTGTTAAGGCTTCCTCTGGATCAGAAAGCTAAGCAAAACGGCCCCCCTGAGTTAATGAGAAATCTTACTGGCTTCCAGTGAACACAGCAAGGCTGCTGAAATGCAGAGTTCATCTAAAACAAAACAAAGCATCTTCATTCTCATGTGAAATGGATGGAAAATTCCCTTTTCAAGCATGAAGATAAAGCACCAGCTTCATCATTTAAGCCAATATTGTTCCTTATCTACAACTGAGAAAACATACACAGAAACACACGTATCCCTAACACATTCCCCCTCCCCCGCTCCACCATTATCTGAAGGCTGAAAACCTTCCAGGGAAGGAATAGAGAATTGTTATCAATATTGTAGATAGGAATCTTGTCTTTGAATTGTGAGATATCCATGTGCTTCCTACAAGGTGCTCATAGATACAGATGCCAAAGAATTCCAGTGCACAGTTCTGTGGGAACAGACTTGCAACATCAACAACAATGGAAACTGCCGTGGCTCAAAAAACCCACACTATCAAACAGTGTCTGCAGATCGGATAAATTTATGTTAAAAAAGATACCAGCAAAATTTGCATTTTGAAAGGTTTCCTGAAGAATTGATCTTTAAAAAATAAACATGTTAAGGGGGAAAAAAAAGAAAGAACACCAAAATGGAAAGTTGTAGATGAAAGCATAGAATTTTAAAATAGATTTGTTTTGAAAAGTCCATAAAAAAGTCCCAAGATATTAAAAAATTGCTCTTCTGGCATTGCAAACTGTAAAAAAGCACGTGAGCTCTGCTTCTTCGTGTTTCAGGGAAAGCAAACTGGTGGCGTGGGGACTAAAAATAGCTGTAAAATGATTCAGTAAGTACCCACCCTCTCGATCTCTGCATATGAACCACATAAAAGGGCTAGTTTTATCCAGTGGTGGGAGTCAAATTTTTTAACAACTGGTTCTGTGGGCATAGCTTGGTGGGCGTGGCTTGGTGGTCATGTGACTGTGTGGGTATGGCTTGGTTGTGGGGCTGGGTAGTCATGTGACTGGGTGGGCGTGGCCAGGTGGTCATGACTGAGTGGGCATGGCTGGGTGGTTATGTGACTAGGTGGGCATGGCCAATTCAATATCACTCACATTGAGTGGCGCCTTGCCTTACCTCACTTGCCTGCCTCCCGAGCTCTTCTGGTCTTTGTCTATTAATTTGTCTACTACTACAGTGTCCGGTTGATTATCTAATGCCTGCCTCTCCTTCTGGATCCAGAACTTCCACAGATTCTTAGCTCTATTACTCTCTACAATCTTCTGTGGAAACTCCTTGATGGCTGGCTGGAGAATTCTTGGAGTTAACAGTCCATACATCTTTCAGCTGAGAGACACTGATCTACCACTTAGGTTCTATCTAGTGTGATAAATCCCTGCTTCTATGGATCTGGTGTTCTTGTGCTGTTATGATCAGTGATCAGTGCTGTCTTTTACAGACACACCACTTCAGGAATAATTATATAAAAAAATTCTCACTCATTTTTGATCTCCGCTCCTTCTGCCGGGACCTGAAAAAGTGGCTGTTCCAACTGCTTGGCTGATGTGATCAGGTTTCTTTTATTTCTTTTCTTTATTCTTATCCTCTTCTAAATTGTTTTGATTTTAATTTAAATTCTGTTTGACTGTCTGCTGTCTTTTAATATTTGTGAGCCGCCCCGAGTCTTTCGGGAGAAGGGCTGCATATAAATTGAATTAAATAAATAAATAAATAAATAAATAAATTTATTAACTAGTAGTAGAAACAAAATAAGCAGCCTTAAATGTCGCCTCAAGTTGGAACCCTCTATTTGGATTCAGATGCATATTTATTGTTGTGAATGCTTTTGCAAAATGGTGGCTGGGAAAATTTACCACGGATAGGTTTAAAAAGCATTTAAAAAGCACGGATAGGTTCAAATAACATTTCTTAATTGTGTATTATTACTTGCCCTCTTGTACTGTACCACTGCATTTTGGATTCAAATGCAAAAAAAAATATATATTTTGGAGAGCACAGAGAAATGTTGCATCTGTTTGCAATTCTTTAAGGCAGCTGCATTTTTTCCCCTGGGATTATGCAGTTTCCTGGGATTATGCAGCTGCCTTTCTTCACCAGAAAAGGCCATATTTTGTTTAAAGAATTGAAGACAAATGCATCCCTCTCCACCATATCAATGCACAGTCCTACGCTTATAATTTTTCTGCTTTTTCAAGACAGGTGGACGCACTTCTAAACAAAACACTGGCTGCAGATAGCTCTCCTTTTCACATTGCAGGAAAGTTCAGAAATGCCTCAGTGAGTTTACAACTGACTGGCTGATTTTGGGCCAGTCATTCTTTCTCTCAGCCCAGCCTACCTCACATCACCCCTGTGATGGGGGAAAATAGAAAGAGGAGAGCTATTTGGAATGTTTGCTGCTTTGAATTACTTATACAAATAATGATGGAATATAAATAAATGAATTTTCTGGAGGATGGTGTTTTGCTTTGTGACAAGTCAGCTTCCCATTTTTTTAAAAAGTTTAAACATATTTTGAAGTATATATAAATACAGGTGGAGTAGATAAATTGCCAAGAAACTAGAGAGGTATATACAGACATAATTGGCCCTCTGGGTGATACAAATGGGGATCCAAGGCCTTAGATAATTGGTAGAGCATATAGATCAGTCATTAAATCACTATTCTCTGTCTTCTTTTTTAATACTGCAAATCCCCCCTTCTCAGAGGACCCTTTCTGAAAATTCAGAGAGCCTATCAAAATAGTTAACATGAACAGTTCGTAGGAAAAGTTAATCACATGAGTTTATTTAAATAATTGGAAAATACAGTACAAAGTAATTGTGTGGAAACAGGGTCCAATATTTTTATGTTCATTCTAAATTCTAAGGTACTGCTAAGGATAATGCAAGAAGTGAACAGCAATTTCAGCTCCTCCAAATTTCCCACTCCCTATTTATTCTTTTGTTAATATAATTTGTTTCTACTAAATAATAAAAGAAGTCTACTTATGCTACAGGTATGCAATTTAAAAATTTCTAGTTGTGGGAAATATGGAACAGAACATTTGTATATCTTATGATCAAACTGGTTTCCTGTATGCTTTTCCTTCTAGACAAAACTGTCCCACAGGGAATCCTCTCTTCTGACACTGGCCAGGCAGGTGAACATCTTCCCGTTCAGGTGGGCAAGTGTCCTCCCAGCCAGCATGGCCATGCAGCTTCCCAGCCAGGCAGGTGACACCTGGCTAATGTGACCATGCAGCTTCCTGGCTGGAGGGGGGACAACATCTAGTTCAGCCATGTGACTTTCCAGCCAGGGGGGAGAACATTCTCCCAGCCAGCTCAGCCACATAGCTTCCCAGCCAGTGGGGAGAGCATTTTCCCAGCTAGAGTGGCCATGCGGCTTCCTGGCCAGGAAGAGAGCATTCTCCCAACCAGCGCAGCCATGCTGCTTCCCGGCAGGGGGGAGAGCATTTTCCCAGCCAGTGCAGCCATGTGACTTCTCAGCCAGGCGGGCGAACATCCTCCTAGTCAGGTGGGGCGAGCATCTTCCCAGCCAATACAGCCATGTGACTTCCAGCCCAGGGGGGCGAGCGTCCTTCCGGCCAGTGCGGCCATTTGGCTTCCCAGCCATGTGGGCAAGCAGCCTCTCAGCCAGGATGCTGGGAGTGAAGTGGTTTTGGGTGGGGACATGGCAATAAAGCGATAGAGCGCAATACTTGAGGTGGTGTTGGTGCCCAGAGGCACTGTCTTGGGCAGCTGGAGAGGCTCCTGAGGATGCGCAAAGGCCTGCTTGAGCTGCTTGCGAGTCCCACAACTGCTGTAGCTGCTTCCGATTCCCAAGTGAGCCCCGCTATTCAGGGCCATTGCAGCACCACCCCATCAGCCTCAACCAGCACCAGGAGCCCAGTCAGAGCCATTGTCAGACATATCAGCCTCATTCAGGTGACTGGGAGGTGCAAGGGACATGGCTGGGCATGGCTGGCTACCGCTTTGGGTGAACCGGTGAGAACTGGCTGAATCCCCCCACTAGTTTTATCTCTAGAAATGTATAAACAGTGCCAAAGTGAAAGGAATCTTATAAATATAATTGCATGTTTATAGGATTGTCATATTGAGATGGTGAATGTTAACTACACTTTAGTTGTGGGACAAAAAATACTGTTGAAAATGTTGCTGTCTAAAGAGAAACGCTAGCCGATACTTTGGGTACTGAGTGTCTGAAAAGGTTTCGTGTCTTATATTCCTCAAGGTCAAATTATTTTTCTTGAAGTATATTTAAATAAACATCTCTGGCTTATTTTTGCATCAGGCTGAAAAGCATTAACTCCATTTAAAAATAATGTACATTGTTGTTGTTGTTGTTGTTAGTTGCGAAGTCATGTCCAACCCATCGGCATGGACAACATTCCTCCAGGCCTTCCCGTCCTCTACTATCCTCTGGAGTCCATTTAAGCTCACGCCTACTGCTTCAGTGACTCCATCCAGCCACCTCATTCTCTGCCATCCCCTTCTTCTCTTGCTCTCAATCTTTCCTAGCGTTAGGCTCTTCTCCAGTCAGTCCTTCCTTCTCATTACGTGGCCAAAATATTTGAGTTTCATCTTCAGGATCTGGCCTTCTAAAGAGCAGTCAGGGTTGATCTCCTCTAGGACTGACCAGTTTGTTCGCCTTGCAATCTGAGGGACTCACAGGATGTACAAGGGACTCACAGACCATGTACATAGTCACAAGCAAATAATTGAAAGAAGCCAGAAGCTCATTGCATGAGGATAAAATTAAGGTTTTATACTTGTGAGACTGCAGTAAACTATACCTCTATATATGGTTGCTGTTCTCATTTAATGAGTGAGCCGTGGTCTCAGTAGCAATTTCAACTCACATGTATCTTAAATACACAAAGCAAAACATCTGAAAAGTAACCTGGCTCTCAGTATAATGTCACTGTCTGAAATTCCAAATTAGAAAGTGGTTTGATTTTGAAATATATGCATGCCCTTCCCCCTGAAGATGGTACACAACAGCAATAGCACTTAGACTTATATACTGCTTCACAGTGCTTTACAGCCCTAAGCGGTTTACAAACTCAGCATATTGCCCCAAACAATCTGAACATTCATTTTACCGACCTTGGAAGGATGGAAGGCTGAATCAACTTGGAACAGGTGAGAATTGACAAGCCATCAATTCTTTCCTATGTTGGCTTGTCAATGATTCTGGATATTAAACTACACATCAAAATTCTGTTTTACAATTGTTCCATTATATAAGTAGATTTCAAGAGGAATGATTTACCCCAGGAATCATGACCTTTAGCCCATTCCAAGATGTTATTAAACAAGTCCATAACAAAGAACTATTTTATTTCCTGCAGTGTTTTGCCTCCCTGCCTTTTCCACCATGGCTTGGCTGAAGTCAGAAAACACCAAAGGCTCTGCTAGTTCACACATACTGAATTCACCTACCCTCAGGAAGCTAGTAACTTGTGTGATAAGTATATGCACTGTTCCTATTTTTTTTTGTAATCATAGGAAAATGTATAGCATATGCAACTAGGCCATTCTTTATGTCAGTGATAAATCTTGCATGCAAGCCATGCATCAAAATGATAAATAGTCAACAAATACAGTAAAAAAAAAATTACAGTTTTCAAAGGTTGAACAAATAGAAGATTGCCAAGGATTCTCATTTTTGGAATGTTATTTGGATTAAGTTTGGCTCTGGCCATTTCTCACTGTAGCTCGAAGCACCGTGCTGACAGAAATAAAAAAAACAAACGGGAGGAAATGTGGCAGTTTCATTTTTAACTTTTTTTCAGTTCTGCTGTGCTATGCACTTAGTGTTTGGTAGCAGCTGTTGGGAATCTGTCAGCCAGATTTAGGTTTAGCTGAGTCACTGATATAATGCTAGTGCTTTTCTTCTTTATCTCAAAGCATTTTTAGCTCCACATCAAAAGCACAATTCTCAACTTTAAGAATCCTCACAGTAAAGTTCAGGAAATAAAATTATTAGTTAGGACAGAATCCAAGGCAATAATTTTAAAAAGTATTTGCATTTACATTTTTTTTTTTGGACATCTTAACAGATCAATTACATTTCAAACGTGTCCATGTTTGGAATGTATTATTTAAAACAACAACAACAGGGTCCCGAGAAACAGGGTTGTTGTTTTTTTTCAAAAATGAATGTGACTTCTAAATACCTGTAGTTCAAAAATTCTTGGTGACATTCCTTTCTAATACACCTTGTTAGTAGTGCTGCTGCTATCCGGGCAATAGCTACCTCAAGAGTAGCAGAGAGAAGGAAGCTGTGGAGCAGTGGTGCTAATTATGTTGTTCTTCCAAGGAACAGGAAAGAGGAGACAAATTCCTTCTGTGTCCAATCACACTTACCCAATAGAGCAGTGGTTCTCAACCTGTGGGTCGGGACCCCTTTGGGGGGTCGAACGACCCTTTCACAGGGATCGCCTAAGTGGGGTGAGAAGCAGGGGACATCTCTCTGCTCCTGCGACCCTGGCTCTTCTGTTATTATTCCTGGAAGCCCTGCTCGGTGCTCAGCTGAGCTAGTCTAGGCTGCAGAGCCTTCGCTTCTTCCCAAGGTTTTGGGCACTGCCTTTAGCCCTGCAGGTTGGAT
>JANHFM010001903.1:228754-239661 GCA_032468115.1 Grayia smithii | reverse complement strand
TTTTGTTGTAAGCTTCGAGTGGCTACGAGTAAAAGTGAATTCCCCAACTGTGGTTTGTTTCCTTTCTACTCGCGGACTGAGGGCGAGCCAACAGAAACTTTCTCAGTGATGATAGCACCTAGCCAATCCTTTCAGGTATAAAAAGCTAAGCAGGATTGCATCTGTTTAGTACTTGGGAGACCACAATAATTTTTCAGTATAAATTAGACTGCCAGATGATTAGAGACTCAATAGTTTGCTTTGATACAAAATGCAAGTCATATAGTATCTGTTTGGGTTTTCCATAGAGATGAAATTATGGAATAATTTCAAGGAAATAAAGGACACATTTCTTTCTTACTACTTGATATATGAACATGCATTTTCTTTTGATATTGAACAAGTTATGGGGTAGCTTTTGTTTAAATGCCTGATTTCTTAAATATTCCTCCAGATGCCACAGGCAACTTGTTTCCGTAATTTTCCAATTAACGGAAAAACCATTGTCAAATATGATCTTCTTCCCCTCAGCATGTAAACTACAAATTAAAAGTTCTTTGCCTAATAAAGGACAGAAGATTATTTAAATTCAGGTAACTTAATCAGCCTGCTAGCTCTTCCTCCTCTTAACAGCACTGTGAGTTTGGCAGTTGCACTTTCACTAAATTTATTAAACTGACGGCTGTTCTAATTTTACTTTATTACTTTCTTTTTAACCACCATAGCACAGTCAATTTTCAAAGTCAAAGGATACACTGCTTTTCCTTCTTTGAGGCTTACTTCAAACAAGATTCTTTCTCTTTAATGAGAATCACCCATATGTTGACTGTGGCATGTTGTGCACAATAAAGGGGAAGTATTTCAAATGTTACTTAATAAAAACAATGACCCACTATTCATTTTTTTCCCATTTGTTGGGTGTGTCCTATAGAATATGTGCTTCAGTATTAAATGTATTACGTGTAGCAGCACAATTTACTTCTGCAGAGGGACTGTTCCCCAAGATTAACCCAACATATCTACTGTACTGAACAGTGATACTTTACTACCACTTCGACATGACTTTGATTAGAATCTGTATAGTCAAGCATTCTACATTAACCGATAAATGATTCTACTGCTCTACTATGATGAGAGAGATGGTGGGTAATTGTTTAAGTAACAATTAAATCATTTTTTTAAAACTCTGTGACTCCTATTCTCCATAAAACCAATCCAAGGTTGTTAACTAGAGAAATACAATTATTACTATTTGCATTGTCCGAAACCAATGAACCAAAGCTTTTGGGATACAAAATTATGGAAGATTTAATCTTAACTCATAAGCATGTTTAATAAAAAGTTAACAAAAGAAGTAATAGAGTTGATGGATCTAAATAGTATCCTTCTCCTATATACAGCTGGGGCATTATGATAGTGGGGCTATTCATGAAGAATACACCATAGCTACCTTCTTCTTTCCCTGACGTTTTGTAGCACAGTTCATACACAACACTGTAAATGGTTGCACAGTGTTTCCAACTGCTACATGTAGAATTTGATGACCCACACAGTTTACATAGATGTTGCATAGGTCCATAGTAAAAGGAACCAAATGTCTACCATATGTGGGTTGTTGGTTGTTGGTTTTTTTTGTAAACAAGAACAGGGGAGTTTGAATAAGTCAAAAGTCAACCATAGATAATTAGATAGATGAGGAATGAAGAGGAGGCAAAATGTGGAAGATTAATATTCATAAAAGACTACCTAATGTGTGGTTATTGTTATAATTTTCTTCAAATCTTAATTCAAAAAGTGTATTAGAAACAAAGAAAAATGATTTGCTTTAATTCTGCTGTGGCTAAATTTCATCAGGTGTCTTCCAATAATACTTGAAATAGCAGATATATATTTCTCTTCAGTTTCCATGCTTTTATACTGTGATTTTCAGTACCCTCATTTATAAATTGTTGTCCATGCATTCAAAAGCAAAAAACAAAATGTTGAACTCTACTCATTTGTTTTTCATTCAGCAGCACATTTGTTCTTTAACACCATTAGTTAAATACTCCAGGTTTATTTTTATGAGTCTCTCCTATGGGGACAGTCCTCAAATGCACAGCTGCACCTGCTATTTCTGCTAAAAGATCCCATGAGATCAATCTGTATGAGGTGGTTTCTTTTTATTTTTTGTATATAAATAAAAAATAAACTAGCACAGGTTATTCTTGGAGTCCGTATTTTGCACAGAAATATCATTCATTGAAAACTTTTAATAACAAAGGAGAACAAAGTACCTGCTATATTAGTACCACATTGTTTATATTCAGGGATATTCCACCGAGACGCATTAAGCAGATTCAAAGTCATCTTCTTGTTTCACTCAGTACAGACTCTACAGTACTTGCTGATTAGACAACTTGATATATTTTAAATAAATGCTAATAACAGTGCATATTAATATAATTTTTTTGAAGTAAATGTTTCTAAATTACAGGGCCTGCTAAGATTATCCTTCTAAATCTGGTAGCTACCAGTCACAAAAATAGTTATTGGACTGGTGTGATCTTTTGGTAATAGAAAAATAAAGCCTGCTCAAAAAAAATAAATCCTTTTTTCTAGAACTGATTATTTTAAATGTGGAAAAGTGCCATCCAGCTCTGTATGAATAGAAGACAGATATTTAATTATTTTTCTTTCTCCTTCTCAATAGGTTTCCTTAAACCAGAAAGTTCAGGAGTGATATAAGAAAGGGGCGCTCGGTATGGGTAGTTGCCCAAAGTTGTATAGAGTGTCAGGCCTGGAAGCCATCTTTTTTGTTGGATCTTCACATTTGCTACTGTGGAAAACTGGGAGGGGGAATTGTATGGAGCCAGGGTGATATATATAGTCATAATAACATTCCTTTCTCAGAAAGTCAAGGACATCTTGCCCTGCACCTGGACGGCTGGAACTGGGAGGCATCTCCAATTGGGATGGTGCTTTGATTGGACCCCATGTGATAGACATGTGGGTGTTGAGCAGGGACTTGAACTTTCCTTTGGGTGGGGAAAACATGGAAGCTTTCAGATTTGGGTTTTCCCAGATGTGTCAATATGACATCTCTAATAAAATGGAACTTTAAGGAAACTCAGGCCTTGGAGTTTTCTTTCATTACTGTTACTTGGAACCCTAACACAGAGATACTTACACCAACTAGTGTGAACAATTAACCTGCCAGACTCAGGGCACACTTTAACATCCCCTCTCTTCTCTGGTCTATAATTCCCTCTCAGTCTTTTGATTTTCAAACGATCTGGAAGAAGAGGAAGATGAATTGTATAAGTTGACTTCTTTGTAACTGATACAATTTTCAATAACCTGGCAAGAATGTTTGTAAAAAAAAAGTATATTTGGCTGCCTTTATTATATAAAACAACCCAGACTGATATTTTCTACATACAAATAGATAGCAGACCCTAACTCTACTGTCTTTTAAGGTCAGTAACATTAAACACAAGAAAGGAGTGCAAAATAATAAGGTGGGAAAAAAAAATAAAGTCATGAGACGATAATGGGAGATCTAGTTAAATTACTTCATACCAACACAGTTCACCTCTCCCTACCTTTTTTTCCATGCAAACTATCTTTGCTTCCATCCCATCCATTTACTGCTTCATGCAGTGCCCTTTGCTCATTAACTAATAAATGAGAAGATAGAGATAGAATTAGAGATGTTCCTGAATATGTATATCATACAAATGCAGAATTTTGGACAGATTTTTTTTACTTTCTAATCAAGTCTCAGTGCAGCCTAACTACTGCCAAGAACTGAATCAGCACTGAATTGTGTGTGTGTGTGTGTGTGTGTGTGTGGTATTTTTAAAGGCACCATTTTGCCTTAGAAGACACTACTCAAGCTATTCTGCCCTCCGGTAACTGTCAAGACTTCTTGTTGTGTCATTATACAGCAGTAAATTATATTAACCAAGTGTGACTGAGTAAATCAAAATACAGTGGTGAGAGCTCAAAAAGAAGAGGAGGCAGAGAGCTATTAGATATAGAGACAAGATTCAGAAATGAAAATGGAAATAGTATTTGCAGTACTTTAGATGAATTTTTAGCTTTATACTGAATTTCTTTCTTAATAGAATGAATACAGGTAATTGAATCTGAACACTTTTTGTATTACTTTGAATATTAGATTATCAGAAAGGTTTTATATGCAGGTTAAGTCTTAACAGAGGAAATCTTGCTGAATTCAACATGTATTTAATTCTGTTTGTCATTCACTGCCCTACTCTCCCCACCTCCTTGTGGATTCTGCATCAGAAATGTAGGATGAATCTCAGGAACCACCTGCAGGCAAACCAATACATCAGCTAAGTTTCTGTATACAATGAAACTTCTACTTATTCAGTAGCGATCTGGGTGTGGAACACCTGCACAGTCGATAGATTGATTTAATTTTTATGCTACCAATCTAATACAGTGACTCTGGATAACTTACAATATAATAAAAAGTAAAAAGTGCTAGAAAACAAAATCAGAAAAAATAGAATAGAAAAGCTAAAAACCAAGATAATAGGCACATTTACTGATACCATGGAAGTAAATTCATCTTCAAGGCTGCAGTTCTTTATATATAGGTGAATGGCAATCTAGGTAATGCCCCAGGACTTGTATTATACTTTATAGTCATTCTCATTTGCCAATAAACAAGATGCTGCAGTCAGAGACAACACCAGGTAGAGTAAGTTACTATTGCTTAGAGGTCTTGCTTGACTAGCTGAACATACTGTGCATCCAGTGGAGGCTAAGACTCCAGGAGGCATCTGTCCAGGAACTCTGTTATTTCAGGAGAAGTGCCGCTTCTTATTATTTACAACCAAAACCAAAAAATAATCTTTCTGAGCTAAGGTTTCACTTCATCCAGTTTGTTCCCATAGGCATATTATTATTATTATTATTATTATTATTATTATTATTATTATTATTTTGTCAAGTACATATTAGATAATATACATAAGCATAAGTATGAATTGAGTACATAAAATGAATACAATTAAAGGAAACATTAGGACAAGGATGGTAGGTGTTAGATTGGCAGAATCAGACCATGTAAGCGGCCCATTTCTCTTTCTCCGGGTTGAAGACCGCGATGGATCCTTGATTTGATGCTTGGTTTGTTGCCATTTCTTCTGTATTCTCTTGGTTGCTTTGAAGACTTGCAGATGTTGAGTCCAATTCTTCAAGATGGCGATCTGTGCCACGAGGTTCTTCGCTGTGGTTCGAGGTTACCTTCGTCACCAGTGTTAGATTGGTGCAGGTAGAAAGAAGACGTGAACAGCGAGGTCTGTTCAGTACTTTATTAAAGTGACTTCAGGAAAAGAACAGGCGGCGAGCAGCCGGGGCTCAGTTTATATAGAGCTATATAGACAGTCTAAGGTTAAAGTTTTGGGGGTTTGGGGATGAAACCACAGTATCTGGTAGTGCATTCCAGGCACTAACAACTCTGTTACTGAAGTCATATTTTCTGCAATCATATTTGGAGCAGTTCACTTTAATAGTAAACAAATATTTTGAATGGAAAAAGTTATCCTCTCCATACAGTTTTAAATCGTAGTTAATAGATTTAGCTTCTGCTCAGTTGGAAATGAATTGGAATGCTTGAATTAAATCAAGAACCAAAGTCCGTTGTGTTCATATATGTTATAGGTTATACAGCCAAAAAAGGGATTGTAAATATACACTAATTTTTGCTCATCCTATCCTTCTGCATTAGAAATGTTGCTACGCAATAGGAAGATCAATTTAATTTCCAACTGGCACACTGTTAACTATTTGAGGATTCAGAAAAGAAGGGAGGGGGAAATCTATATTGTTTACCGAAACTCTTGCTTCAACACACACACACACACCAGGGGTGGGTTCTACTTACCTTTCCTACCAGTTCTAAAGGTGCACGCACTTTGCGCGTGGTTGGGGTGCACGGCGTGCTTGCCGTACTGGTGCTCTTGCGCATGTGCAGAAGCTTTTTTTGACCAGAAAAGTCAAAAAAAGTTTCCTGCACATGCGCGCAAGCGCGCTCTGCACGCCCTGCACACGTAACAGTAAGTGCAGGCGCGTGGGGGCGTAGCGGTCCAGGACGCGCAGAACCGGTTCGGTGACATCACAGCGTCACCGCTACCTATTTGGCGAATCCGACCGAATCGGGGACAACCCACCACTGACACACACTCACACACACATATGATCAGTGCTACACTGATCACTCTTGGAAGAAAACAGGTAATTATTGCCTAGATTTTTTTTAGGACATTTCAAATGCCTATTACAAGCTAATAGGAAAGGATTGCTTGCCTGTGACACTACCTGCAATTCTTGACTCATTATCTAAAAAAAGGAAATAAATTCTGCAGTAAGTTGTGAGAATTAGTCCATCAAAGAAATAACAGAGAGAGCAGAAAAGCCTAAGGTTAATTATTACTCCAATCTGTATTTCATAACCATTAGGGAAGTATTCTTTTTATTACATGGGTCAGAAATTCATTGATGTTTTCTGTTTGAAACCTAACAGTGGATGAAGGCAATTAAAATAATTCCTTTGAACATATTTTCAAAATTTCAATAATTATTCAGTGCGACTGGCTGGAACTCATGCTGAAAAATATGTCTACTTTTCCCCTAGAGCAAGAAAAACTTTGTACATTTGCTGGCATCTTGATTGACTTGTACAACTTGCCATTTGAACATAAAGCCATATATTCTCTTTGACAACACTAGAGTTGTGCCATTAGTTGCTTTGTAGCTCCAAGCAGGAATCAAACTGTATCCTTGTGTTGCTTAACTCATGCAAGGGATCAACCTATGAATTTTCTGGAAGTGGATGATGGCTCATTTTTGTTATATACTGGCCAAGGTCTGGATATAAAAATAAACAAGAATATAGGCTTTTGAAATAATATTATTTTAGTTTCTTCCTTAAACACAATGCTTGTGTAACTCAAACCAATCTTACCAATCTATGAATATGTATGTGTGTGTGTGTGTAGATCTTTGGTCATTCGGGTTTTCTCCCGCATAAAATTGGAAGTATCTGGGCAACGTTTCGATGAAATCTCATCCGTCATCTTCAGGCTGGTATCTTCAGCTTCGCTCCTCTGGGAGAAGTGTGCGATAGTAGCTGTTCTTTCCTTTTTAAACTGCCAATGGGGGTGTGTTCTGTGGGTGGAGACTTGGCTGTGTTCTGATTGGGTGGAGGTGTGTTTTGAGTGGGTGGGCTGGCCTCAGACTTGAACTGGTGAGTCGTGCTGCTTTTGTTTGGCTCCGTGTTTGTGGTTGTGCATTGTTTTCATAGTGCTTCCTGTGTGGATTGGAGGGGTTTCAAGTGGTTAATGTTGTAGCTGTAGTTTGGTTTTTGTTTTGTGGCCATGTATCATCATCGGTGTGGGTTTGAACTTGCTTTTTTAATGGCTATGTGGTGGTGAAATCATGTAATGTTATCATGAGTTTGGGTTTGGTGTCATTCTTGGTAGTTGAATGATGAAGAATCTAGTGGTCTCACTAATGTACTAACATCCAACAGATACCAAAGAAACAAGATCACTAACCTAATCCGAAAAGAGACACCCACTAAAATCTAAGACAGAGAACAAGAAAATGGCAAAGTCCTCCTCCCATACATAAAGGTACCACAGACAGAATCAGCAAGATCCTCCACAAACACTATATTAAAACAGCATTCTGCACAGACAGAAAAATATCCACCATCCTAAGAAACCCCAAAGACATAATTGAGTTAAAAAACCAAGGAGTATATGAAATCCCATGCCCCACCTGCCCCACCACATACATCAGATAAACCAACAGAAGAATAAATACACGCATTGAAGAACACAAGAACTCAGTCAGAAAAGGAGAGCAAACTTAATCCCTAGTCCAACACTTTAAAGCTACTGGACACGAAATTAATTTTAAAAAAACCAGAACTATCACCAAAATTGATCACTTTAACAACAGAATAATCAGAGAAGCGATTGAGATAGAAAAATGCCCCCATGGCATGAATAAACGAGATGATACCTCTCACCTACCAGCCATTTGGAAACCCGCCCTAATTGACAAACGAGTCCCAACCAGTGGCAAATAACTATAAAATAATTGATGTTAGAAATGTGATGGAATGTAGGCTGGATTCCCCGGAGGGAGAGGACTGTATTTTACAAAAGTTGTTGAGAAGATGGCTGAGCTTCAGCTCCAGAGGATTCTGGAAGAGAAAATTATCTGGACCCATTTAATTCAGGTTTTAGACTGAGTTCCAGAACAGAGCTGCTGATTGCTGGCTGCCAGCAGTTTGGCAGTTCAATTAATTCACTGATTCAAGGTTGTCTCAGCCTTCCATCCTTCTGAGGTCAGTAAAATGAGGACCCAGATTGTTGGGAGAAATTTGCTGACTCTGTAAACCGCATAGAAAGAGCTATAAAGCACAGTGAAGTGGTATATAAGTCTAAGTGCTTTGCTATTAGTGGCGCTTTCTGATGATCTGTGGCAGAGGTAGTAGATCCATCCTTGTACTCCATCTTCATTTCTCCTTAGCTTTCAATACCATTAATTAGAGTATCTTTTTGAACCAGCTGCAAGCATTGGAAGGCATTATACAATGATTAACATCTTTCTTTGTGGCCAGTTTAGTCAATATAAACTGGCAAGGAGGGATTTGTTCCACAATCTCTCACTTATAGGGTGCTACAGGACACAATACTCTAGCCCAATTTGTTTAACATATGCATGCATGCAACTTCTGGGTGAAATTGCCAGGTTTCTTTTCAAGCACTAATCAGTTAACATCTTTGTAGGCTAACTATTTTGACAGGAAAAACAGGGTGGTTAGCTTGCTATTCTATTTAAATATACAATATAGGATTCTCAAGTAAATAACCTAAATCAGGCCATAATGAAGAGAAGAATTTGCTTTTATTTGAGCTTCTCTACCATGATTACTGGCAGTAAAAATTATACATGTTTCTCCCCAAATTACATAGCACACATACAGATACACAGACCACACATTTTCATTAAATGGCTATTTCAGTAGTGTCATGGGAAATCTTACAGGTTTTTGTTTTTTGAGTTTTTGTTTTTTTGCATTTTCACTTTTGGGCACAAAAATAGTATGCAATTTGTTCCGTTCAGTGGAAGTAAGAGAGAAATGATGGGGTCTTGCATAAGTTTATAGAACGTACAACATTGGCTGATCTCTGATTTCAGAAATATGCAAGAATAACAAAACTTTAAATAACTATCTAGTGTGGAAGGAAATTGTTGTAAGTTATACAACTGGAACTGTTTGGGAATCAGTCAGAAATGGCAGAAATTAGGTATTTAGTCATACCCCAATCCAAATTGGTTCTTGGTCAGACCAACTGTAAATAAATCCTAGGATATGAATACTTCCTAAATAGCAGCGATGAACTGTGTACATCCTATTTTAACCATCTACAAGGAAGTCTACAATTAGTGTATCCATTACTAATAGTTGTACTTCTGCACAACTGTTTCTGAGTGTAGAAAAGAACAACAAAGTTGATTAGAGAGGGCTGGAGGCTAAAACATATGAAGAATAGCTGCAGGAATTTGGTATGACTAGTCTATGGAAAAGAAGGACTAGGGGTGACATGATAGCAGTGTTCCAATATTTGAGGGACTGCCCCAAAGAAGAGGAGGCTCATCTTATTTTCCAAAGCACCAAAAGACAGACAAGAAACAGTGATGGAAACTAATTAAGGACAGAAGCAACCTAGAACTAAGGAGAAATTTCTTAACAATGAAAACAATTAAGTAGTGGAACAGCTTTCCTTCAAAAGTTGTGGGTGCTCCATCAGTGGAGGCTTTTAAGAAAAAACTGGACAGCCACCTGTCTGAAATGGTATAAAGTCTCCTGCTTCAGCAGGGGATTGGACTAGAAGATCTCCAAGGTACCTTCCAACTCTGTTATTCTATTTATTATTCTATTTGTTTATTAGACAAAGCCATGAAAAAGAAGTCAGAATTTTGGAGCTCTATTTAACCACTGTCTTTTTAAAAAAAGGCTGAAGTGCAATTTATTCTAGTGTTCTTAAACAACACATATCTGAAAAGATTAAAGCAAAGATTATCCAACTTAACACTCAAAACCACAACAAATATCATAGTCCACTAATTTCTTCATCAGTAGGTTTAAGGTTTTGTGATATAATTAAATTCAAGAAACAAGTATGAGTATATTCCAACTAAAATGAGCATTATAACTAATATTATGCAAACTGCCATAGCAACTGTAACACAGACTTCTAAGAAATGCTAATAAGTTGAGCTGTTCTGAAAAAGCTAAAGTATCCAAGAAAAGAAATCAACTTGAACAGGTCTTTCTACTAAAAGTATTCTTTCCTCGATTCTAAGGTGATGATTAAGTCACTACAGGGTAAATTTTGATGCAGTATTTTTTTTTCTCCCCAAATTTTCTCTGCAATCCAGAGTGGGAAAACTTCAAAATTGTAAAGCAAATAAAAATAAGTTTTGCCAACTTTTCAAATCTCAATTCTCAATATTAAGAGAAAAAGAACCATAAGTGTTCAAGCATATTTTATCACATATTCACATGTATAAAACTGTACACTGATCAAAAGAAGATGTTTCCTATGACCAATGTATCTCCTTCCTCATAGTCAGATGTCTTGACTTTGTTTTCTTAAAATGGGATATAGAAGACAGTTTGTGTAGTGATCAAGGAACCAAGCAAGAAACCAGGAGACTGTGAGTTCTAGTGTCACCTGAAGGGTGAAAGCTTACCGAATGACTTTGGGTCAGTCACCCTCACACAAGTGCAACCCACCTCACAGGGTTGTTGTTGTGGGGAAAAAAGGAGGAGGATAGAGTATGATTGATTGATTGATTGATTGATTGATTGATTTATGTATTTATTTATTTAT
>JANHFM010001903.1:205031-217481 GCA_032468115.1 Grayia smithii | reverse complement strand
AAGGGAGGAAAAAGAAAAAAGGTAAAAGTAGAGAAGGAAAAAAGTAGAAGAAAAATAGTAAAAAGATAGGTAAAAATAATATTTCAAGTTTACCTCTCAGGCTTACACTAGTTCTGTGGCTAAAAAAAGAAAACAAACTATCATTTCTTCGTTTTTACACTAGTGCATACATATTGTACACAAAAGCAATTTTAAGATCCAATAATCTAGGCACTGTTTAAGCAGCTTATTTTGTGCTGATGGAGGTCAAGAGTTCAGGTGTGGTTCCATGCAAAACGATTTGCATATGAAAGAGTCGCCCATGCCTTTAATAATCCTTCCTTATTATAATTCTAAATATCTAGGGAAAGAAGAAGCATTGTAAAGATAAGAGAAGGGGGTTCATAGAAAGGGAAGTTGGGGGGGGGAAGATGCAACATTTTGACACTTTGTTCTTTTGCTCTTGGGTATTTTTCAGTTGCTGAGTAAGTTTTCTATTTGATCCAGGTTTTGTGCGCACCTCAGCTTTTTTTTTTTTTTTTTAAAAAAAGGAAGTTGTGCGTCTATTGAAGAGGGGTGTGTGAAGTCACGCAAGCTTTCCTCATCTCGAAAGATTTGTTGTAATTGGAGGTTTATTAAAATTCCACCTAAGCTTAAATAGTTAGTACAAAAGACCAAACTTTGTGCAACCAGCTGAGAATACTCCTGAATAAAGGCTGCTTCTTTCAGCTTGTTAGCGCCTGCTCCTCTGTTCTGGCTAAACCTACATTATTGTACACTGAGTGGCCTTTTACGTGCTCTCATTTTCTTAGCCAGAGGCAATGCTAGATAGGGCAGCAGGGAACCAGTCAAGTTAGATTCGCTCATGCCTTTCCTCTGAATAAGTAGGGAAGGCTGTGTGTGTGCGTATAGGTGCATGCGCCTTTAGACTATTTGATGCACAGCAAAGTAAACAGACAGTGACATGTTTGTAGACAAACTGTCATATAGCAGATGATTTACAGCCACAAAATTACTTCTGAATTGCAGGCATGGATCAGGAGAAGGCTGCCAGTTTCAGCAGCTGGCCACATTTCTGTGGGAACCAAGCAATCATTAAAAGCACCGTGCTCTCTTTCCCTACTGTAATGCAATACTAAGGCTTGCATCCTTTAGTAAATCTTTCTAACATATCAGAACAAAGAGAGAGGCCAATGTAATTTGCACACTACAAACAAGGTGGGAGGTTTGAATATTTTTATTTGGGGGGCCCAAGATTATGTTATTCTGATTTTTCCTTGATAAGCCTCGAATACATGAAAGAGAGCAATGTAAAATGTAAAAAAAAAAAATGACATTGAAAAGCTGTTTAAATATCTCCCAATGCAAACAGAAGCAGGTGACTGTATATTTGCCAGCTCCACTATAATTTTCAACATCCAATCCAAGGAGGAGCACATTCATTCCTAAAACTAAATTAAAATGAAGCACATCTAGTTCTCTTTGCTTCTAGTTAGCTTCCCTAAAAAGAATAAATAATAAAAAAAATACAGAAAAAAACGGGAGAAATAAATTAAAATTCTTTGTTTAAAATTTTGCCCTTCCCTTTTAATGAAAAAATATCCCCAAAACTGAAGTGAACCATTGAATTGTTGCATTCAGGTAAACTGCATTTATTTGTGGTGGAAGAACTTTATCCAGATTACTTACTAAGTGTGCCTAGCCATCATATCTAAGTATAAAATAGCTAAGAAATCTAAGTGGTCTGTTAAAAATGCATCTTCTTGCTGGCACCTCCTTCCAAAGAGGAGTAGCAGCAAAACCTCCCATCTGTTATTTGTAAATAATTTCAAATGTTTTACTGAGGCTTCTGATTGCAGGACATACTACACTTCAGACATCTGCAAACCACAAAATGTGCCAAAGTTTCATGATACGTTCATTTATGGTTAATTAACTAGATTGGAACCAGACTGATTTATAAATCATGGCAAGACGTTGTGCTGTTTTGGCTGCTTGCTGAAGGCGCTAACAACTCTATATGGGGCTTTAGATCAGCAAATTTGCAATTTGATCATTTTATGACCAAGTATGAATATACAAATGGGGCCACTGTCTGTATATGATTCTCTAAACTGTGGTTAAGAGAATTGTAAACTACAGAAACCTGACTGTTTCATCTTTTACCCATACCTTGTTTTACCCGTCCTTTTATATATAGGCTATAATTATACACAAACTGGCAAATTTATGTTATGGTTCTAAACCACATTGCAGATCAATATGACATGATCCAGCAAATACAATCTGATGTTAGTCTCAACCACTGAACCCACTTATGTAAGCTCTAATATTTTCAGCTTTGTAAAATACTCCTTTCCAAAACTATTTTAAGTTTACCAATCATATGGTATGGTGTTAACGTTCATAAAATATACATTGCATTAGATCATTGGCATGGATATTTTGCATTTCTTTTTTTGCCATGCTTTTAATTAGGAATTGCACTAGAGCTGTAACAAAGTTTTATTCCTTCTTTCCAGTAATGAGCCAGGTTCATATCAGAACAGCAGGCACACCAGATTTATTCCTTCTTCCTTTTCTCCATTAAACAAAAACAAGGAAAAGATACTAGCATCGATCCTAAGAAACTTGCTATCTCAGATGAAAGGCAGAAGGTTACTGCCCAGTCTATGTACTGAAGAATGGGTGGCTGAATTTTAACTTTATTTGTTTATTTGTTTATTTTATATTATGTTGCATAAATGTAAATGTTTTAATAATACATCCTTCCCATTCTTTTCCCCCAACATTTAATGCTATATTTTTAGTGCTTAATATTAAGCATTTTAATTTCAACACTGGTGAAACATTGCACCTGATATAAGCAAAGAGGTTGAATCGACTATGGATCTGTCACAGTTGCATCTAGAATAGAAATCCGGCTAGGAATTGTTAAGTATCCTGCTCCAGTACATTAGGCTATAAATACTATAGTAATATTGAGATAGAATTATTTTACATATAGAACAACTACTTTGTGTAACAGATTTTGATCCTGGGCATAAATGCCTGCAGGGGAAGGCAAGAGGATTGAAAAATAATGCAACCATAACAATGTCATTAGATCAATTATGCATATTAGATACTTGTGTGAAATATCATAATATAAGTACATAATGGTAGCATTTATTGTATGTGCCAACATAATGATGCACATTGTGTTGTGCCAACATCATGGTGTACATTTTGGTGTGCCAATATAATAGTGCAGATTTGGGCACTACCTTGTGTAGGAAGAAATGTCCATCTGGATTCAGTTCCAAGTGGGGAGAAAGACACTGGAAACATGGAGGCAGCTTGGAAGGATGGTTTAATGTGAAGCAGAACCCCCAAGCATATGTAATTCTGGGTAGCTAACCACATAGAGTGGAGAGAAATATATATTTATACCCTCTCTTGGGCCTTGCCCTAGAGCTTCCTGTTCCTGTGCAAAAAATGTATCCTATTGGTTGCTGTAGGGGTCATGTGCAAACCCAAGAAGTTTGTCTGAGATACGTCTGGTTGAACTGTGTTGGGGGGGTGTAATATCCCCAGGTGACATGTGGTGATCTGTGCTGCTAGATGGGTAGAGAACTGCCATCACCCTGGAACTGGAGACCTTTTGTTTTGTAGATAGGATGTCCCAGTCTTTCTGTGGCTATTAACAAAGGTGGGAGATGCTTTCCAAAGCATGTTTCTCCTTTTCTCATCCAGGGAGGTATAATATTCTGCCTTTTTAATATTTCCTAAAATATTTCATTCTTCTAGAAGAGGGGTGGGTCCTAACTGCATCTCCCTGCGACCGGTGAGATCCCACAGGGTCGGTCTCCTCTGGATTCCGTCAGCTAAACAATGTCAGCTGGCAGGCCCGTGGGAAAGGGCCTTCTCTGTGGCAGCTCCGACTCTCTGGAACCAACTACCTCCCGAGGTCAGAACTGCCTCCACCCTACTGGCCTTCCACAAAGTAATTAAAACCTGGCTTTTCTGACAAGCATGGTGCCATTGATCTCACTATTATGACTTAGTGAGATCCGGCCACAGACGGGACATGAATTTTTTTTTTATGATTCTTCTGGTTTAACTCACTTTTTAAAACTCTTTATATGACCGGTTATTTTTGTTGTGATACTTTTATTGTGAGCTGCCTGGAGTCCCTTGGGAGATGGACAGCATAAAAAATTAAATAAATAAATAAATAAATAACTGTCTACACATGGTTGATTACATACACTGCAGTGTTCAAGAATCACAAGTTGACATACCAATTCATAATTTACAGCCAAATGTAATAGCTAAGAATCCAAATGTTGCATGCAAGAGGGGAAAAAGAAGGACTAATAACTTATCCCATGAACAGAGGGCATGTTTAGTAATAGTGGAAAGTAGCTACGGGCCAATCAAAACCATTTCCCTTCAGTACGGTAGTTATCAACATGAACACAAGATAGCCTTCTAAGGATCAAAATTATATAATCATAGAGTCAAAAAGCAGGAATGGATACAAATATGATATACACCAGGGGTGAAATCTAAATTTTGTTACTACCGATTCTGTGGGCGTGGCTTGGTGGGCGTGGCAGGAGAAGGACACTGCAAAATCTTCATTCTTACTCCCCTCCAGTGGAAATTTCCATTCCCACCCCACTCCAGAGGAAGGATATTGCCAAATCTCCATTCCCACCACACTCTGGGGCCAGCCAGAGGTGATATTTCCCAGTTCTCCGAACTGCTCAAAATTTCCACTACCGGTTCTCTAGAACCTGTCAGAACCTGCTGGATTTCAGCCCTGATTGGCCCCAAAGATATCTTTTTGGTAAGACTTTTTCAATGGGGAATGAGAGATTCTCACAGTTCATTGCCAGCTTTCTGTCATGTAATGGCCATGCTTTTGTGGAAATCTTAATAAAATCTATGGAGTTATGTTCTCTTCTTATCAAGGACTGAAATTAGTAAACATTTCCAATTCAGAAAGAAAGAGTGGAATAAATGAATAGGCAGGCCAGCAATCCAGCATGTTGAAGAACTCTCCGGATGGATGACAAAGGCTTTCAAAATAAATCTTTTTGAGATGTGTGGCTGGGAATAACTCATGCTTATGAAATGTAAGTTATTGTAAGAACTGCCAAGAGTTTCCACTGGTACAAAAGGTCAATGACCTTTTCCAGAAGAAGACATACAAGTTTTGGGCAGAGATTCTCACCTAATGTAATCTTTATACAGAATTTATATCACATTTAATCATTTATTGACAACTGATTTTTGCTTCTAAAATCACAATGTACTTGATGATTCATTTTTTTAAAAAAAATCATGACTTACAGTTTACTGTGACTTTTACTTTTTTCACATCTGGAACTGAGACATCATTTTCAGCACTACATTCATACTCCCCAGCTTGGTCTCTTGTAATTCCATAGATGTCCAAGTATTGTCCATTTTCAAAGGGTTTGGCTGAAATGAAAGAAGAAAAAGATGTCAGAAATAGGAAATTTGGTGGAAAAGGAACTGGAGCTGAATGAATCTTATTCAGATATAAACAACGCGCTACACAAAAGTTCTGATGACAGAACTATTTCTAAAATGAAAAATGAGTGCATTTTACTTTTTTTCTTGTGCTCAGAAAACAATCTCACATTGTACAAGTGTAATGGTATGTGGAAAAGACTTTGGGAGTCTGGGAAAGAGACACTGCCAAGGGAATGGTCAGATAAGAAACAGCAAAGCTGTGAAACTGGGTAGTGGGGTGGGTAAGAGGCTCAGAAGAGACCCTCCCTAGTTTTGGGCTGTAAAGGAAGCAGGGGAAAGGACTGTATTTTCAGACTTGCAAGATTCTGTCAATATAACTTCTCAATAAAGCAGAATTAATTAATCTGGTTGTGATTCCTAACTGGTTTATATTGAGTGGCCCACAATAATCTCATTTTAGCAGCAGTGTTATAACAGTGACTAGCCGATGGAAAAAAAATTACATTAGTTTTATAACAGTTTAGCATTACCTAAATTTGGCATAGTACAAATAATTCTATGCCCATCTGCTAGTTGAGTTGAACAGCCTTCTAGCTTGTAAAATGAACATTCACTAATATACCTCAGCTTATATTGACTTTTACAAAATATAAAGTTCCACTTGGACCAGAAAAAATAATCTGACGCATTATACCAAATATGTACTCTAAGTCATAACATCAACACAATCCAATATATTATAAGCAATTAGATTCATAGATAAACATTTGTCTAATAACAATATATGATTCTATCTGTTCTAATTATATGTTGACTCTTGTTCCACTTAATTCTTAATGTAACTGGTTTGGAAATAAATCCTTGAAATAAAGTCCTATCTAAAATTGAGACTACCACTCCATCCAGACATCTTCTCCAAAAAGTAGCTTTGGTAACAACAATTTTCCAAAGACAGATATTATTCTGATTCAAATATGTTATGTACCACAATGACTGGAGACACTCCACATGCTACCCCAAAACTGAAAAACCCATTTTTGCACAAGCTGTATACCTACTATTTCATTTTGAACATACCAGATTCTAAGAGAAATGGGACTTACCCTTAAATATACGATCAAATTCATAGCTTTCTACACCAATATGAAGCTATGAAGCTATGTTTCATTAAACTTTAAATCGGATATGATCTTTAGAGAAGAATTTAGAAGTTTCACATGTTAAAGAGCAGAACTGGAGTTTCATGCTATCATTCTCATTCTCCCGCTTATACACACATTCACCCAAACACATTTAACTAGCTTCTCTTATTTGCTTTCCTTATTTTCCTTCTTTCTCTTCCTTTCTCTTCCTTTTCCTACAACTCTCCATTACAAACTCCAGTTTTTAAGCACATTCTACAAGGTTCTTAGATTCTCTAGCCAATCATTTGGTCATCTAATCAGTAACTATATAATTTGCCCTGAAAGAGATGGAAGAACTCAATGCAATATCAGGAAACATAATTACCCCACTATAACCCAAGGTTAATAAAGACCATTCCCATTGAAGGTTTCCAAATAATAACAGTCAAGAAGTATTTCATGTTTCCTTTATTATTCTTTGTTATGCTTAGCTCCCCAGGGTTTGCCACATCATAATCTCTGACAACTTATTTGAAAACCATTACTCCTTGCTCCATCACTTTATAGTTTTATTATTCTTGTTAGGAACAGTTACTCAGTCAAGGTCTAGAAAATGGTGCACTCATTTTCCTTTCATGAACACTTTTTATTTTAAGAAAATTCTGTTTTAATCATGTCTACTATGCGCATGCTGTCTTGCAGCAAAAGTTTGTTATAGTTGTAAGTTTTGCAGGTACATCCTATAAAGATATGAATTTGAGTTCATAGATAAATGAGGCAAGTGAGTATTCTTCCCAAAATTTGTTTTAAATAAATCAAAACAAAATAGTTATAAATTAGAAAAAAATGCCAACTTCAGTCTTTTTTTTTTTTTAGTAAGCCACTTTAAGTAGTATTTTGAAACACCTGAATCATGGCTAGACAGCACATCCATTAATTCCAGTGGGGTAGAGCTGAGAAAAATAGACACACATCTGCTCAGACCAAAGTGTTCTCTCACAGCTGATACAACTGTGTGGTTCCATCCAGTAGGATAAATTTGTATAATTTGGAAGGTAACAATGCTATCAATTTTAACTTTGCTGTTCTTCTGGATGTTTTCCTAGATAATTTAGATCATTTCAAGTGAAATAATGTAGAAATGATAGTTTAATACAAACGTACTTAGAAAAGCAAAAGTAAAAAGGGACAAAACAGAGAGAAAACAATTCATCGAACAAAATAAATTGCAGTGGAATGGTTTTCTCTCCTCTCCCCCTTTTTTTGGATGGAAAGAATACATCATGAAAAGTAAACTTCAACTAAAGAGCCAGCTGTTCTTTTTATGTGGCTGACTGCTGTTGTATTTCACTGTGGGTGGATTGAATGCCTTTTTAGGAAAGTATTATTTGCTATCAATGTGAAATGAAGCTTAAGTTAGCAACCAAGTTGACAGAAAAGCTATATTTTATTTATATTTATTTATTTATTTATTTATTTATTTATTTATTTATTTATTTATTTATATTATATTATGTTGCACCAATAATTGAATATACTTTGGTGGATAGATTTGCAACTGATTCTTACTGAAGAATTGATATTGTCAAAGTGCTGATTTTACTGCAGTAGAGACTAAAATCGAGAAGAATGGGCATGTAAAATTTTGGGATCCTTCAAGCTGAAAGGAAAATTTCATTCTTTAGCTAATCAATTTGCAATATTTTACTTTAAATATCTTTGATTCTTCTTATTCATGCATATTTGCCTTCTTTGGAAAACTGTTCCATCAACTATTGTAAATGAGTACACTAGTGTAATAGAAGCATGGATATTTTTGTCCACTGGAAAATAAAATAATTTCAAATCATTAGGCAACCTTCATTTTAGAATTTTCACCCTAACAAATACATCAGTAGCAAATTTTAGGCAATACAAAAAATCAAAAACAAAAATTACTATGGCAGAAAATAACCCAATTCCATTTCAATCTGGAAATTGGTAAAAGTTATATCAATAAAGTTTAGACGATTATCACTAACAAAACATAGTATATGTATTTTTACTTTATGAACAAAGTACCTAGAAAGCAGATAGCCTGAAAATAAATAAAACTACCAGCTGGGAACCTTCTGGTTTTGTTGGATATCAGCTCTTATAGTTGATCTTTATAGATCAATATCTCAACTTGACCAAGTTATTTTCTCACCTGGAGTAAAGGAGAAAATGTATATCCCACTCATGCAAATCAGCATACATGGTTCCCAAAGTACTTCTTTTCATTCTAATGGTTAAAAAAATATTAATGTATTAAGTAACTTTCTGTCCTTTCCAGACACAGGTTTCTTAAGATAGGCCATGTTAGTCTTTCTCTAAGCAGAGTTTTTCCTAAAAATCTGAGTTTTGCATTATATTTATAGCAAACTTGTATTTCTGATTTTGGAAATAAAACTAGAAGGATATTCAGGAACTATCCCAAAAAAACCCTTAAAAACAGCATCCATAAAAGTAGTAAAATGAGAATGGCAATATTTGTCATACATATAGACATGCTATTCCCAGTCAGATCTAATATTTAATCGTTCTTATTCCTGTATCCTTTCCTTCACATTGCAGGATTTCTCCATCTCTCATATTTTGAGTAATTTCCAGGATTGTAATACTGGTGGCTTTAAAGTCTTGGGAAGAGTAACATTCAACTTCAGTCAAGGTTAATATTGTTGCTACTCTAATATTAATAGAAGTGACAGGCTTCAGAGAACAGCTAGTACACCAGTACCACACAAGTAGCACAACTTTCCAATATTTTTTAAAAAATCACAAACAGTAACTTTATAGAAAATTTATGTCTGGTAGAGAAATCTGTGACTGCTGGGCTGAAGAAGGAATTAGGGAAAGTGAAAGAATACTAAATAACAAGTATCTCCAGCAATGCAATGCAATACAATGCAGAAAAGTTGTTAAGCTTGTCGTTTTCTTATTAGAGTTGCTATTTATTTCTGCCACAATGTCTTAGTCAAATATTCCTGTGGGGGTACATCTTTGAAAATGTTACAGCAATCAAGTAAAATTACATGCTGCAAAGAGAATATTGGGAAATAATGATCAGACTCAACAGATTCATGTGCTGTGTTTCTAAACTGTTGTCAACCCCTTTAAAACAGTCACTTCTAAGTGTGGGAATCTGCAAGACTTCACGGGAGACGTTCAAAAGAAGATGACATCCATCAATTTGTTGTTACAAGCTTCAAAGAACTAACTGGGCATGAATCAGTCAAAATACAGTACATTGCAGAATGTGGACTTATCCACACAGCTGCTTTTGTTACTTTCCTGCTGTCCTGGAACCAGGAAAAACTCTTACTGCTCTAAATCATGCTGGCCCATGCATACCCTTATCATGCATCTGTATAGCTATATGGTGTAGCATTGAAAAGACAGTGGTTGAATTCTGAATGTCACCAACCATGTGAAAAGCTGTTTCAATGTAATATGGGATATGTGCTGGAGCGGCGCTTGTAGATGCAAAGAAAATTTCCAATCATTTTCCCCATAAAGACTATCAACCAATTGGCCTAATGGGCACTTAATGGCAACAAAGAGTTCTTCCATCTTGGTTGTGATGTAATGGTCCTTCATTTGCTTGGTGCAGATGTCATTGTTCCCTGAATGATCTGGGATTTTTTTATCTGGAAAACTTATTAAGCTGTGTGGTGTTCTTTGTTACATATGTATAATTCTTCCAAATTGATAATTGAGTGTCAACATGTAAGCTTACCCAACATAGCCCAATCTACTTTAGCCTATTTTCTGTAGATCGCAGCAAGGATCTCTAGAAAGTGTTGGCTGCAATCAACTGTTCATCTGGATTTTTGTAGTTGAGATATACTTCATGAATAAATAATTGTTGAAATTATTGAATTTTGCTGGGTATCTATAAGAGAATTCCCTGAATTTGGGTCTGAGAATGAGAACAGTCATTTGCATGATATTACAGAGCTATGTAAAGGTAGTGTATATTTACTTCCATAATCTGGCAAGTGGAAGACAGTCTCCTCTGTGTCAAATGTTAGTTAAGTAAGGTTGGTTTCTTTCTAAATGTTAGAAGGATGCTCAAAAGGATCAACAGCCCTACCCTAAAATACTAATTGAAAAAGTAGGGTCTATAGCACATTTGTTTATTTTATTTTTGATTTTTTTTATCCATCTTTTATTATTTTTATAAATAACTCAAGAAGGCAAGAATATTTAATACTCCTTCCTTGTCCTATTTTTTTTCTTTTATTGTTTATTCAAGTTTTCACGATTTTGTAACTTTTTTTTTCCTTTCAAAAAGTGAATGGGAATAATGGGACTTGATGAGTTTTAAACTTTGATGTAAATGGTTGGCAGGGATTTGATATTATATGTCAGTGCACAGGTTTAATCTACCCTTCAAAAGCCCATGTCCCAGCTTCTTCACAGCTAAAACATTGATAAGTGCAGAGGAAGTCAGGAAATGTAAAACTCTAAACTTGCATTTCAATCCTATAAACATTTTTCTAATGGATAAAACTGTTTCTATATTAACTTTTCATTATGTTAATAAATAAATCTTTAATAAAGGTTAATAAATATGTTGCAGATCCAAAAAGAAAGAAGTTGTTTATCAAATAAGTGCTATATTGCTTTTTAGAAATACATTTTACATGTGTTTGTCATCGTGATCATGTATCTTTGGTTCAGCCATAAAATGTACATGAAGTCCAACTCCCTTATGGAAGTAGTTTTACATATAAATGGCTTTTCACTTGAAATCCTACCCTGGCCACAAAATGTCATCCAACTATGTTAAAAGCTCAGTTAAAACACAAATCTAATCTAAAAACAAATAGTATAAAAAAGCAACCACAACAGAAGTAACCAACGAGCCTAATAAAAAGACCAACAATTTATTTGGATCAATTTAATTCACACTTATGGCAAATGAAATAGACATCAAGGTAAACAAGGAAACTAAATAACCCTTCAGGGAATGGGAATTTCAGGGACTATGTACAAACTCTGGCAGACTTAAGCTGTGTAGCAATGTTTCAAACTGCAATAGAAGCATATAGGACAAAAAGCTTGTTCTCTGAATCTCAGCGGATGAGCAAGATTAAGGTTATTTCACTGTTAAGGATGTAAGAGATGATTCTTCTAGAATCATCCCACCATTGTTAAACCAAGTACTGTGACACATCACATCAACAATGACCAGGTGATGCAACAAAAAAATGTTGTAAGCCTCTGGTGGAAAAAACCTAATTATGTTAGTTCTTATCAGAACAAATATCAGAAGATCTTTAAAATCCCAGCATTGATAGAAAAGTAGAAACATGGCTTAAGTTTGAAGTCAAGGCTCTTCACACATACAAGTAAACATCCACTAGTGCAGGAGTGTCAAACTCAATTTCATTGAAGGCCACATAAGGGTTGTGTTTGACCTTGGGGTGGGGGGTTGGGGTGGGTATGGCCAGCTCAATGTCACTCATATCAGGGGTGCCTGTGGTGGCCCAAGCGCTCTGCCAGCGAAAAAGGGCTCCCAAACTCCACTTTTGGCTGCAACAGCCTCCTGCAAGCCTCTGCTAGTGAAAACAGAGTTGGGAGGGCTGAGTGTGGCCCTTGCAAGCTCCGTTGTCAGCTGTGATGGCCTCCTGCAACCCTCTGCCAGCAAAAATGGAGCTTGGGAGGGCTGAGTGCAGCCCTTGAGAGCTCCATTTTTGCCTGTGACACCCTCCTGCAACCTTCCCGAGCTCCATTTTCACTGGCAGAGGCACCGCAAGCTGGTTCTTCATTGTTTTTTTTTTTATTTAAAAGTTTTATTACAAATTTTTTAACAAATTAAACCCCCCCTTCCCCC
>JANHFM010001903.1:181919-194034 GCA_032468115.1 Grayia smithii | reverse complement strand
TCCCCAGCCAGCTCTGCTGGGGAATTCTGGGAGTTGAAGTCCACACATCTTCCAGTGGCCAAGGTTGAGAAACACTGGTGTAATGTTTTGGAAACTTCAAAAAGTTTCAATTGTGTTGCCACAATCTGAATTTCTAACATATTCCCATGTAGATCTAAAACGATAAGAACACTGCTCACACTAGTATTAGGAGTCATAATTATGCCTCAGACAACCCATTTTTTTTTAAAGATTCCAGTTTCATTCTTCAGCTATTGATGTTGCACTTTGTACTTAAATGTCGAAACAAAATAACTAATACCTGCAATTTATTCAAATGACATTTCAAGAATATAAGATTTCCAGATTACAAGCTTCAGCTCCATGTTCCTTCTAGTATTACACTAAATGTGTAGATTTGGTAGATTTACATAATAGCTTTGGATAATGAATATTTATAATACAGAATTTACATATTGACTGCAAGTTAAACAAGTATCATTAAAGCTGCATGCTCTAATTTATGTACTAAGTTAAAATAACTTTATAGTTTATTTTCATTTATATTAGACTATCAGGTTTTTTTCTAAAAGAAAAAAGTGCTATCAACCTCTGTCAACTAATAAGATTAAAAAAAAAACCTGAGGCTATGTACATAATTTCTACTCAAAATTATTTCATCACTCACTAATAAATCTGAAAATAGTTCTTAATCCTGCTGTATATATTGCCTTAGTATAATTTGATCAGTAAATGTCCAACAAATATTTGGAACACACGAGAACTGCAGAAATAGTAGTCTACTAGTTATTTTTATCATGAATTAATTGTGCATACGTTAATCTACTACAGTGACTGCTTGTAAACGTTGTCGTTCTTGCAGGCTTATTATGGTTAGTTCTTCAAAAAGTTTCAGCAAGCAGCCGAAAATCTGTTTGATCTGTCACAGAGTGTTAGACATTATCTACAAAGAAACATGAACAATTGAGGTAAATGAAATGTTGAAAAAAGATGTTTTACTGAGTTTTATAAAAGGCAAAACATACAATTTATAGTATTAAGTTTGTGACCCCCCCAAAAAAACTTCCCTGGTGGTGCTAAAACCACTATTGACTGCAGAAAATGTAAGTTTCCAATAATGAAACTGGAAAGAGAAAATTACATATGCAGCTGAACTTAATATCTGACCATTAAAAATTGAATATAACAAAAGATCACAAATCTGATAAAGCATTAAATGATGCACTGAGAGATGAGCTATTTTGTGAAATGAAAACAACTTCAACACATCTTTTAACAGAGGGAAAAAGAGAATATGAAAAGCCTGCCCTCCATGGGTGCAGTTCAGTAGTGGGTTTCAAATCCCATCGCTACCAGTTCACTCATGGGCGTGCGCATGCACGACACTTCTGCACATGCACAGAGACATTGGGCAAGTGGGCGGAACCTCCCGGGATGAACCGGTAGCAACCTTCCACTGGTGCTGTTGCCAAAGATAGTATACAGCTATAATCTGGAGTGGATGCAAATGTGAATAAGTTTACAATAGCACAAAAAGTTACAAGTCAAAATGAACTGTGCCATACTTGTTCGCACACACCAAATTTATATGATTTTGTAAATTTAATGTAGACTTTAAAAGATGCCTGCAGAAAATACACTTTATGGAACATATTCAGAGAGCCTCTCTAAAAACCATTTGCTCTAGATAAGCCAACAGTCACTATTTTAAAATAACTGCAACAATACTGCATATTATATTGATGAAACATTTGATAGGGAAAAGGGGGTATTTCACCTGAAAATCTACAGCATAAATGTAAGAGGAAACCAATATGCCTCATACTAGAAATAAATGGCAAAACCATATCAATACAACTGGACACTGGTTTTACCATATCAATTACAATAAAACATCTATATGAGCAGCATTTTAAAGATGCTAAACTAAAGCCAGCAAACAATATATTTCTAGTAGAGAAAAGATCATCTGAGCTAGAATAAAACCTGAATTGTAAACACAATAAACAACAAAATATGTCAGACTTATATATAGTTAAAACAGGTGGACCAAACTTCAGAATTGTTGTTAGCTGTGGCAGCTGCTGCTGGACTGCAATTTCATTGAAATATTTGTTTGATATGCTTTTTTCCCCCAGAGATTGAATCTTCCCATTACAGGTGATAAGATTCAATGAGAAACAAAAGACCCAGCAAACTGGAATGGTTGGAATACACAGGAAAAAAAAAATCCCATTTTGTGGATTTTAATCAGAACTCAAATTTATATTTACATTTTACAGTTATTGTATTATTTGGAGTCTGAGAATCACCATACTGTCTAAACTGCAAGCTTGTACAAAGAGCTTAGAAGAGCCACACAATAGATATCTGGGAGTAATAATAATTGAAGGTATTTAGCTTATAATTTTGCTTAATGGCTGGGAATAGATCAACACATTACTTTGAAATGAGTTGCTCTGTGTGTTGCCAATATATTCAAATGATAAAACAGTATTTCGTTGTCCACAACGAAATACCTTGCTACCACAATTCATAGAGATTTTGCAGGACCATTTATGAGATAATCTTTTAAGTGCTGAATGCATATTCAGAATTTTTTGAAACTCTTCTGCTTCCAATTATTTCACAATAGTCACCCATACTACAGACGTATTAAGAGAACATATTAAGAGAATATATTCTGGACGATATTTCACAACAGTATCATCCAGTTATAATTCAGCTAATTAGTGAAAAAGTTAAAGTTTTAAATATGCTTTGCAAGCAAGGAGAAACTGAATCAAAAGCTTATACCTGTTCTTTTGCACACAATACAGTGCACAAAACAAATCAAAGCTATGTTCTTAGGTTGTAACTTATGTTCCTGTATGGATTTTCTCAAGTATAACTTGAAATGTGTTCATGATGAGCAGCTGAAACAAACTGAGCAGTGTCCTCACAATCCATTGATCAATGGATGAGGACAAGAGTACAAAAAGAAGAGATTGTGCCTGATATGCTTGGAGTTTACCGTCAGCACTTGCTCCTAAAGCAGACAAATCATGGTTGCTTGTGGTACCATCAGATACACTAAATATTCTTGATAGTCCTATTTAGATATAAATTTGTGAATATAATATGATCTGCTTAGAGCCCTACTCTGCCTGTATAAATTGTAATATGCAGAAGATAGCTTTAATGGTTTCAACAAAACTAATAGCAGAAAAAACCCAAATCTTCTAGTATCTTTGTTTCATCAGTAGGAAAGACAGAGTAGAAGTGTTATTGGATTGCGGATTGTCCTTTTAATGTTTGGTTAAATGTTAAGCTTGACAAATGTGATTAAGTTCTATATTGTCATCCATTTGCATTTCCAGCTGTGCTAGGTATTGATTATTGGGTCCACCAAATATATCTAGCCCTTCTTTTCCATGGCCTCTATTTGTGGTATCCATGAGTTTTCTCACCAGATGAGAATATTTGCTTTGTCTGTCTAACCATCTGACAAAATAGTGAAATAGTTTATATCACTGATATTGCAATATTTTCCTTTGTGTGCTAAGGCAGTAGCATTGCCATTTGTTGATACACCTCTTCAATAGTTGTAAGTACTGGTAGAATATTTGAGGATTTTTTCATAGAAAGAGACTGTCAGAGTAGTAGCTAGCTGACATCTTGCTTAGCATTAACGAATATATATCACCTGCTTTCTTGGGAGAACATGGGGGTTGATCTACTTTCTGCTTATTTCACAAGGCCACTGAAGTATTTGTATTCTCTACTGATATACACAAGACCAAATCTTGATTTTGGTGTTACATTAGAAAGCCTCATGTTTATAACCAGCATCTAGATTTCTTCAGTGACTTCAGCTTTCTGACAGACTATAGTTTACCATTGTATTCAAACTATTTGCCTGAATTAGCATTGAGACTGCATCCTTCTTGCCGGGATGGAAACTAACCAAGGAGAGAAGCAACCTGGAACTAAGGAGAAATTTCCTGATAGTGAGAACGATGAACCAGTGGAACAGCTTGCCACTAGAAGTTGTGGGTGCTCCATCACTGGAGGTTTTTAAGAAGAGACTGGACAGCACTTATCTAAAATGGTATAGTGTCTCCTCTTTGAACAGGGGGTTGGTCTAGATGACCTCCAAGATCCCTTCCAACAGTGTTATTCTGTTAAAAAAACTCTGGACATAATTGGTCTAGAGTATAGAGGACAGAAGCATAAAATTGCTTGTCTCAATTTTATTTCCCTATTTGACCTGGTAGAACATTTTTGGAGAAATGCCAGTCAGATATAGAACGTGCTAAATATATATGTTACCTCAGCCATGCAGGAAGCAATGATTGCAGCAGCAATCGGAGGCTCCAAAAAGGCCTCTGATTTTCCACACTATTCTCAAAGTGCTTTTGAGTCTCTTTTTTGAGGCACTTTAAAGATTACTTTTTTTTTCAAGCTAGGAAATTTGTTTCTGCTACATGTATTCCCATTACTTTGTTCTCTCACTGGCCATTTACAATAAATTTCATTGAAAAATTCTGATTCCTTTACCTCAGCTACCTTATATCCAATATGAATGCAAACAGCCTGAATCCCATCCAAGAAAATTCATCATAAAACCTTTTTATTTTACCTTTCATTAAAAATAAATAAAATTGTAGATGCTTTATTTTCCACTTAGCTGTAGGAGTTACAGGTAGTCCTGGAATTATGACCACAATGAAGGGTTGGAATAGCTTCTGTCAAGTTCAGGTCAGAGAGTCTGACAAAACTGATACTACTAAAAATATAGAAGATATGTCCTAGTTTGAAGGATTTGGTCATCTTGGCATTTACCTATGGAAGTGATGCTAAGTCCATATGAAAATTGTAATAATTCTGCTCCATTTTATGTAAGGGTTGCTACTGATATTGTTCCAATGCTCATATGAATGTATATGCTTGTGTGTGTTTGTGTTTATGAGATACAGTCCTAAAACACATGCTACTAGTAGTCTATTATCTGCCATTATGGACTAGTTCATCTGATTTTTTTTTTTTTGAAATCATTCTCTCTCAACCCAATCAACTTCAAAGGATTCTTGTGGGAAAAAATTAGAAAAAAACCTGATCTGAATGCCATCTGGAGCTCCTGAATGAAATTTAATAAAAAATAAACAGATTAAGGGGCTGAAGCTTTAAGGTTGAGTTTTAACATGCAAAGTTTTTTCTACTTGGAGAAACTTCAAGCTCAGCGGCTAAGATGCTGAGCTTGTCGATCAGAAGGTTGGCAGTTCAGCGGTTCAAATCCCTGGCTCTGCATAACCGAGTGAGTTCCCATTATTTGGCCCAGCTTCTGCCAACCTAGCAATTCGAAAACACGTAAAAAAATGAAAAATAGGGACCACTTTGGTGGGAAGGTAACAGTGCTCCATGTGCCTTCAGTGTTGAATCATGCTGGCCACATGACCATGGAGATGTCTTTGGACAGCGCTGGGTCTTGGGCTTAGAAATGGAGATGAGCACCACCTCCAGAGCCGGAAACAGCTAGCATGCATGTGCGAGGGAACCTTTACCTTTATACTGTACACACTGTAGATAAAGAGGCTTTGGATAACTGACACATTCACACATTGGTGACCAGATTACATTTTCTGAATAGCCAGGCTCACATTTAGAGTCTTAATATGTTTTGTTTTCTTGCAGTGCTATCAATTACACTGCAGAATAACTTTCCCATTCCTTTCAAACCTTTAATTTTGTGCCTAGGGTTATCATTTCAAAGTGGAAGGCAATCACTTGCTTTTCTGTAATATTTGAACAAGCGCTTTATTTTTATTGGTTTTGCATCCCTTGAATTTACAAGTGTTTAACTTGCATTCATTTTCTCCAAATTTATCTGTTGACTCTTTGCAGAAAACATAAATATGTTAAGGATTTGATTGGAGTTTAATTGACTTATAGCTTGAAGACATCTTGAAGACTGTACTGATCTCATCAACAGTCCAGTTGCTGGGGAAATCTCTGCTTTTCTGCTGGATTTGCAAGATGGCAGTAGGGATTCATTAATGTCATTTTAACAGACAACACCATTAGGTGAACTCATGTCCTAAGTTCCCACTTTGAAGACTGCCCAAGGTTCCCAGCACAATTTTGTTTGACCTTTAGCTAAAGACTACCTTTATGATGTAACTGATTTTTCTACTCTGTTGGAGGTCACTTAAAAAGCTTTAATTGTTGCTCTTTGAAAGGTCACTATTAGTAATTCTTTCAAGCCCCTCTCTGCACAATAAAGTGCTGATTAGCATTACTTTCAATCCTACCAGGATGTGACTTCACCACTAATATCCACATGACATTCATAGAATATATCAAAATATTGTCTAACTAAATAAGATCCAAATGAAATGGGGTAAATTATACTGAGTTATTTTATTTTATTGCTGTACAACAATAATTTGTGGCTCTTTGTTATTAATTCACCCCAAAATGAGATGGGGAGGTAATCTAACAAGGGCAAAACAGAAAAGGGAGATCAAATCCTAGGCAAAACCAGTATTTTCCATCTGCTCATCTTGAAGGCCTTATGTTTTTTTAATGTCTTCCACAGAGAAAAAAAACTCTGTTTCAGTTGGTGGAGTATTTTGAAGGAATAAGTCTCAAACATATTGAGTTAGATTGTAAAGAAGAGCCAGAGGGTTGGAATCAGATTTAGTTTTATTCAGTAGAGTGATGCATGATTCAAAAACAATGTTTTGGAAGAAACATTGCAAATTGCATCTCCTGCTATTCACTGAAAGCAAGTACTGCTATTTATTGAAGAATACTGCTTTTTTGTTTTTTAGGTTTGTGCATAGACCAGAAAAAAGAGGTGATGCTACTTTTTAAATTGCTTCAACCACAAGGTGTGGATTCTTTAAAGCAGGGGTGAGGAACTATGCCCCTTTTATGACTTGTGGACTTCAACTCCCAGAATGCCTGAGCTAGCCATGCTGGGAGTTGAAGTCCACAAGTCATAAAGGGCCCATAGTTCCCCATCTCTGCTTTCAAGCATTGGAATCTTTCTAGCACTTTTTTTTTTCTGGCTCCTATTGTAACTTGAAAAAAATCAGTTCCGTGAACAGTAAAAAAATACCATATTTAAGCAAGGACTAAAACATGTAGTTTGAATCATTTTGAAAGGCCTATTATGTTGAGATAATTAAAAAATAAAGGTTACCCTTTTGACTGCTATTGGGTGTCTATTATCTCTAGAATCTTATCATCTAGCTGTTGGAATTAAAAAATGGACAGGGTATGTTATCCCATTTTCTGCCAGAACAGAACTTTATCCTGACCCAACAGATATTGCCTTAAATCACATGAGACCCTTTCCAGAAGGATTAAATCTAGGTCTAATTCTGATAGGGAGGCAGAGGACTGAAATAGAGTGGCAAGAATGGAACCAAAACAGAGTTATTTTTCTTGACAATTGGACAAAATTCTTATGAGCCATTTAAGATACAGGTAGTCCATGACTTATGATCCCAATTGAGCCCAGAATTTCTGTTCCTAAGCAAGGAACAGAGTTTTAAATGAGTTTTCCCCATTTTGCAACCTTTTTGCCACAGTGGTTAAGTAACTCACTGCAGTTATTAAGTGAACCATGCAGTCGAATCTAGCTGCCTTCATTGGCTTTGCTTGTCAGAAGTCAGGTGAGAAGGTTACAAATGGTGATCACACAACACCAGCACAATGCAACTGTCATAAATACATGCCAGTTGTCAAGAACCCAAATTTTGATCAGACAACAATTGGGGATGCTACAACAATTGCATGTGTGAAAACTTCAAGTCACTTGTTTCAGTTCTGCTTCGAATGATGATTAAATGAATGGTCATAGGTTGAGGACTACCTGTATATCTGTTGTAAGGAAAAGTGGGCAACCACAGTATTATTTTCTGAAAGGCCATCGTTGTTCAGAAGCCAGCTATATTGAAATGGGGAATCTCCTTTTATTTGCTTCATTGTTTTAGGCCAACCATTTTTATGTCAGAACCTGTGGAATAGTGAAGTAAGAGAGAACCACTGTTCTACCATTCTCCAAAGCCTTTTTAGCTCCCAGTTACAAGATGAGATTAAAAATAGTACCCATTTTCTAGTATCTTCCTTGCATGTTTATTGAACACAGAGTGACTCTAGGCTCTGCCAATAACTTGCAGATCTGTAGATCTCTGTGTATGTGTCTCTGCATGTGCATGCATATGGGTGTCTGGATCTGTGTCTCTGTGTCTTTGGCTGTAGCTGTAGCTGTAGCTGTAGCTGTAGCTGTAGCGGGACAAACTCATCAGCGGGACAAACTCAGCTGTAGCGGGACAAACAGCCAACTCATCATGGGACAACTCACTGAGGGACAATTCTACAATTCAATTTAATTATTTAAAATAAATAAAAAAATATTTTAATTTTTTGTTATTCACATTTCATTCTGTCCCTCCTTTTTCATCCTTTCTTTGATGATTCTATTCCATCATTTCTTTGATCTTAGCATAACCCTTTTCTTGCAGTGAGTTGTCTTGCAACGAGTTGGCTGTGGCAAGTTAGCTATGATGAGTTGGCCATGTCAGTTGGTTGTGGAGAATTGTCATTAGACATATATGTATATGTGTGTGCCTATGCATTTGCTGAATAAGTACCATAGAAAGTTAGGCCATCGTATCTGGAGTGCAAAACTCCAGACAATCATTACAGTAGACAGCGCCAAAGACGTCATTTAATGCTATCTAGGAATTGTCCAGATTTTACAATTCTCTTTTACTCAAAGGTGGGGGAAAAGCAGAGCTTATGACTAAAATGACAATATCCTCATACCATATATATTTAACAAATCTGTGTATTTAAAAAATTAAAAGAGCCTCAGCATCCAAGTGGGGTGGGGAGGGTATACATTACCTCTTTACTTATACCAAAGTAAAGAGGTAATGATACTGATGGGCACTTTCTAGCCCTTTCCAAGGTTGCTTAATTGAATCTACTTAACTTTCTTTCCATTGTTATAGGTAAATGCAAAATAACTATTCATATTTCATTACAATGTATAACTTTCATATCCTATCAGAGGGAAAAAAATCATTCTATAAATCAGGCAAGAGGACTACAATTACTTGCCATGCTGCTTCCATCAAGGGAAGGCCAAACTTGGACAACTAGCCAAAGTTCTTGTCTCAGTGCTGGTTCAAGGGCAAAGGAGGCCCCTAACCTACATTGATTGATAGTGCCACCTCCAGCCACTGCAAAGAATTGCTTTTTTAGAATCATTTTTAGAATGATTCAGAAGGAGGGGCAGTATTTGGTGTCCTCTTAAACTTTGGTACCCAGGACAAGTACTTACTCAGCCAGCCTTCACCTAAAGATGGCCTATGTTATGCTATTCTACTAATATGTCGCTTCTTTTTTGTCTGCTAATCGTGCAAGTTGGATTGTTCCATTCTTCCTAGATATTTGAAGAAGAGATATTGCCCACAGAATAGGCCAGCATCATGGCTGGTATGAAAACTGTATTTGAAAACCAATGCAATTTTTCCTCAGTCTTTTTCATTTTTCTATACATAATACATATACTTTGGCCAGAAAATTGTTTAACTTACACATAAAAAACATACACATTTATACATTAAAAAAAACTGCAGAAAGAACAATTGCTACCAACCTGCCTTCCATTGAGGACCTGTATACTGCATGAGTCAAAAAGGTGGCTGAGAAAATATTTACAGACCCCTCACATCCTGGACATAAATTGTTTCAATTTCTACCCTCAAAACGATGGTATCGGGCACTGCACACCAGAACAACTAGACACAAGGATAGTTTTTTCCGGAATGCCATTACTCTGCTAAACAACTAATTCCCACAACACTGTCAAACTATTTACGAAGACTGTATTACTATGATTCTTCACATCCTTCCTATTACCTATCTCTTCCACTTATAACCATGTTGCTTGTATTTTTATGATTTATATTCTGTTTGTTTCCTAGTATGATTTGATTGCTTATTAATAACCTATCACTAAGTGTTGTATCTTTATGATTACCTACCTCCTCCCACTCAAGATTATAACCATGTTGCTTGTATTTTTACGATTTATATTATTCTATTTATTTCCTAGTATGATTTGATTGCTTATTATGACTATCACTGTGTTGTATGTTATGGTTACCTATCTCCTCCCACTCATGACTATAATAACCATGTTGCTTGTATTTTTATGATCTGTATTGTTCTGTTGGTTTCCTAGTATAATTTGATTGCTTATTAGTAACATATGACTATCACTAAGTGTTGTATCTTATGATTTTTGATGAATGCATTTTTCCCTTTTTTCCTCTTTTTCCTTTTATGTATACTGAGAGCATATGCACCAAAGATAAATTCCTTGTGTGTCCAATCACTTGGCCAATAAAGATTTGTATTGTATTGTATTGTATTGTATTGTATTGTATTGTATTGTATTGTATTGTATTGTATTGTATTGTACTGTACTGTATTCTGTTCTGTTGTATTGTATTGTATTGTATTCTATTCTATTCTATTCAAATAAATGAATAAATTCATCAAAGTTAAAAAATAGTTTCAAATCAATGACTTTTTAAAAAATTACTAACAAAGATTCATCATTGTGTCTCATTGAGTGGGATTTAATTACCAATTTTCAAACAGGCTTTGAGATTTGTTTTGCTTCCAAATTTCTCAGAGAAACACTATTCTAGGTTCCTGAGCGAATGGATTCTAAGACTCTTTCTTGGCTTGTATGCAACAGAGTGAGAACAAGGAAAGATAAGTGGATAGAATCAGAATAATTGTTAAAGCATACCTGATGGAGAAATATGTCTCCAAGAGATGGAAGGATCAGGTTTCCCTGTAGCTAAGCAGGCCAGTGTGATGTTGCTTCCTTCATTCGCCACAATATCATTTGAGATATGACTTATCTTTGGAGAAACTGAAATGAAAGAACACAAAGCAATGAAATATTTCCTTATTCATGAAATTCCTTTAAGCTAATTAATTTAACAATGTCATCACAGTTAACAATAGGATATTTCTATGTGGTACCTTTCCTGATCCAGTAGCCTTCAGATAAATTGGATTTCATATCACATTATCCCAAACAATCATCCTTGTTCCAAAATTGTAATATCCAAAAACTGAGAACTCCAATATGAAGTACTATTTCTGAGGCATTCTATTAGCACTCTACATTGTGTTTTGGCCGATACAACATTTAGTCTTACAGAGCTGCATGTATTTCAGGAATTCTGATTGTTTCACGATGTATCAAGGAATGACTTCTTCAGTGAGGAATGTTTCTATATTTCGAGACTTTGTGTATACTTTTACACAATACTGAAATTGGAGAAAACAGATTCTTTACTTGAATCTGCCCTAGTAAACTGACTATTGTAGTATTCCTGTAATAAATGTTCATGAATTTTATCCAATACATCTTATCTTCATAAAAGTCTAATGAGTTAGTTTAGGCTGAAAAATAGTGACTGGTCCAAGATCACGGAATAGATTTCATAGACCAACATAAGTTGAAACCTGGGCTTTCCTCGACTTGAGTTTTAGATTATAGCAGTGTCATAGTGTACTGGATATAATTTTACTCAGCATCTTTCAGGGGTTGCATACAGCCAGGAAGGAAATGGGAGCATAAACATCCCTACAAACATCTTATAGGTGGATAGAGATGTGAACTCTCATCTTTAGTTTTTCATTGGAAGGAGTGATAATTATTTCTGATTATTTATTTGTTAAATTTATTTGCTGCTTATTTCACTGTGGGGCTACTTTGGGTGGCTTTATTACAACCAGGAACATCTGAATTCAATAGGTATTTACCTTACAATAACCCAGTGGTGAAATCCAAAAAATTTCCCTACCGGTTCTGTGGGTATGGCTTGGTGGGCGTGGCAGGGGAAGGATAGTGCAAAATATCCATTCCCACCCCACTCCAGGGGAAGGATACTGCAAAATTTCTATTCCCTCCCCACCTGGGGGAAGGATATTGCGAAAACTCCATTCCCACCCCTCTCTGGGGCCAGCCAGAGGTGGTATTTGCTGGTTCTCCAAACTACTCAAAATTTCTGCTACCGGTTCTCCAGAACCT
>JANHFM010001903.1:139983-151797 GCA_032468115.1 Grayia smithii | reverse complement strand
GTGAAGGAATGTCCTCCCAGCCTCTCTCTCCCTCCCTCCCTGGCTCTGCCTTTCTCTGCAGCACATTGGGCGAGCTGGGCGGCGCAGCAGCTGCCCTACCCTCCGTGCTCGGGACCGGGTGCAACAAGCTGGGGGCGACGGGGCTCACCCAGCATGGAGAAGACAAAGTCCTTGGTCTCAGACATTTTGGATCATGCACTTGTTTACATGATTGGAGAGCAGATCAGTATATGTGTGAATATAATTTCTCTAAAAATTGTAAGAGGTACCTCCGAATGATATCTATAATCCTGTAACTGAATTTTTCCTTGTGGTCATTGCAGCAGCACAGAATTTTGCCACGGCACGCCTGGTAGCCGGGTTTGAGCCCCTGAACTTATGCACCATGCCTTTCTTCTTACGCTCTTTAGGCTCACAACAGGAACTTGTTGTCCATTGATTTTGACCACTTAACAAGAACAGGGAAGATCTACGATGACCATCGCAAGTTCACCCTTCGGATCCTCTACGACCAGGCAGGCCGTCCAATTCTTTGGTCGCCCATCAATAAATACAATGAAGTGAACATCACTTACTCCCATTCTGGATTAGTAACATACATCCAGAGAGGAACCTGGACTGAAAAAATGGAGTATGATCCAAATGGGAAGATTATCTCCAGAACGTGGGCGGATGGAAAAATATGGAGCTACACCTATCTAGAAAAGGTTATTAATTGTTGTAACTGGGGAGGAGTGAGAATGGACCGAGATCATTTTTGTGTGTTGATTCAGTCAAATGGCAGGGTTGTCCCAGTGGTGAAATCCAAATTTTTTTATTACCGGTTCTGTGGGCATGGCTTGGTGGGTGTGGTGTGGCTTGGTGGGCGTGGCTTGGTGGGCATGGTAAGAGAAGGATACTGCAAAATCTCCATTCCCATCCCACTCCAGGGGAAGGATTTTGCAAAATCCCCATTCCCACCCCATTCTGGGGCCAGCCAGAGGTGGTATTTGCTAGTTCTCAAAACTGCTCAAAATTTCTGCTACCGGTTGTCCAGAACCTGTCAGAACCTGCAGGATTTCACCCCTGGGTTGTCCTCACCTTTTAGAAGTAGTAATGAAATGATTATTGAAAGGCAGAGAGTAGAGAAGATTTACTTGTCAACATCTTGGTTTAAAGTGATCAGGTGATGGGAAAAGACCATTCTTTAAGATCACAGAGAACTTTTCCCAGTTAGGATTTCCATCAGCCTGCAAAACCAGTATGTTTAAATGTTTATGGAGGTTCTCAGTCATCCAGGTCATGGTTGCCCCAAAGGTGCTTTTTCAAAAGGCAACTGGACTTTCTTTGCCCTTGAAGGCATTTCGCATCTCATCCAAGAAGCTTCTTCAGTTCTGATTGAAGAAGCTTCTTGGATGAGAAGCGAAACATCTTCAAGGAGAAACAAAGCCCAGTTCAGGGGTGGGTTCTACTTACCTTTACTACTGGTTCTGATGATGCACGCAGCGTGTGCTGGAAAAAAAACTCAAAAAAGCATTCTGCGCATGCGCAGAGCGTGCGGAGCGCAGAGAACCATAAGTACGGGCGCGCGGGTGGGCCCAGCTCCCAGTCGCGGAGAACCGGTTCAGTGACGTCACAGCGTCACCGTTACCGGATCGCACGAACCGGCGCAAACCGGGAGCAACCCACCACTGCCCAGTTGCCTTTTGAAAAAGCATCTTTGGAACAGGAATGTTTCACCCCATTTGGAAAATCCAGACTGGGGTATGTGGAGAAATTATTTACAATTGAAGCAATTCTTAGCAGGGGTGGGCTTCAAAAAGTTTAGCAATTTTTGCCCAGTTGCTGGGTAGGAGTGGCCATGGTGGGTGTGGCTTAGTCGGCCTCCTTCACCACAGCGGGGGGGACGGACATTTTTGCCCTTCCTGGGCTTCAGTGGCTTTCCTCGAGCCTCTGGGAGAGCAAAAACAGCCTCCCCAGGCTCCTGGAGACCCTCTGGAACTTCCGATAGGCCCGTTTTTCACCCTCCTTGAGCTTCCACGCACACCCTGCACTTACCTGCATCCAACACGGGCCACATGGGGACTCCTGGGAGGGGAGGGGAAGGGAAGGGTGGGCGGGGCCAACCAGGTGTGGGATTCTCCGAACTGCACAGAATCTTAGCTAGAGCGTCTCCCGAACTCCCGCGAAATCCCAGCAGCCCCACCCCTGGTTCTTAAAAAAAAAAAATACTCCCAACTATATGCGACCTATAAATAAGCCATCGATGTCCTGTAATTCTCCTGGGAATATGATCACCCTGGGATCTCCTGATCTATTTGATGACATGTCTTACTTCAGTCTACTTCCTTATCCTCTCTACCCTATCTAAAAAAAAATAAAAATGGATTTGTGTGCCCTCTTGAAGCAAATCCCCTGGCTGAAGTGGTCTTTGCAGTGTAGGTATCCTGATTTATGCATCCCACCAGGGTCCCTGGAAAGGTTTGTTTCCTAACATTTTGGATTATTTTTTTTCTTCTTTTCCTTTCAGTCTGTGATGCTTCTTCTGCATAGTCAGCGCCGCTACATCTTTGAACATGACCAGTCAGATTACCTCCTGTCTGTCACCATGCCAAGTATGGTCCGACACAGTTTTCAAACCATGCTCTCTGTTGGCTACTATCGAAATCTTTATTCTCCGCCAGACAGCAGTGCCGCCTTCGTCCAGGACTTTTCCAAAGATGGTCGGCTCTTGCAATCTTTTTATCCAGGAACGGGCCGCCGAGTTCTTTACCAATATACACCGCAGTCCAAACTCTCCGAGATCCTTTACGATACCACACAGGTCTCCTTTACTTACGAAGAATCCTCTGGCGTTATTAAAACCATACACTTGATGCATGATGGATTTATTTGCACTATCAGATACAGGCAAACAGGTGGGTTAAGGATAAGTTCCTAAGTTTCACCTGTTCTTGGCAACTATTCACCATTCTCATGAAGACCTGCTACCCTGAGGTTTAACTTTTCTTTGATACAAAGGCGCTATTTTTAAAGCATCACTTAAAAAAAAAATCTTTTGGATAAATCTGTTCTGGATTCCAGAAGGATGTAGTTGTTCATTAAACCTTTTTATTTGTTAGAGTGACTAAGTAAACAAATAACATAACCTCTGGCGCATATAGTCCTTGATGTCTTCTGGTTTGCCAGATCTTTGGACAACCACCTAAAGAATTTTATTTTGTAATGGGATAGGATTGGAAAATTATATTGAAGCAATATTAGATGTACGTAAGTAGTTTAAAAATGTGTGTGTCTAATTTTTATTATAGCAGTGTCCTAGTGTTTCAGAATTAAAACTCCAGAATTAAAAATTGCGACAAGAATTCTGTATGGTTAGAAGGTGGTTTACGATATCTCTTTCAATGCATATCACAAACCTATGAGCTTTGCAATAATGGCGCTCATCAAATTTGGTATAGGTTTGTTTGGGTAAATTACATTTAAAACGTATTATTTTAAAGGTAAAATACCTTTAAAAAGGAAAAAGAAGATGAAGATTATGATAGTCTGTTGGATAGAATATGCTAATATTGCCTCTTGCATGGCACAATCATTTCATATAGTATCACTAAGAAATGCTTCCAAGTATATATGTAATATATATAAACTCTAACTATAGTTAATAATTACATTCTAAGTAATTATTCCAAAATCTATAGTGTCCTAACCAGACAAAGGTGTCTACTCCCCATAAAATGAACAACTTTTAAATGGTCTGAAGAACTTGACAGCTTCCTCACAATTGTGTGGGTTTTTAATTAAGCATAATAAAGATACATCTTCATAATAATTTTTGAGATCTTTTTTTTCCTAATGGATTGCCCTGGTTGCTAACTTGTTGTTTACCTAAATTTATGGGTCTACCCCAGCATCCTTGGGCAGCTTCTTAACTACCCATTTTACCTTTTATCTATAGGACCATTAATTGGCCGACAGATATTCAGATTTAGTGAAGAAGGTCTGGTGAATGCCAGATTTGATTACAGCTACAACAACTTTCGGGTAACCAGCATGCAAGCAATGATCAATGAAACTCCACTCCCTATCGATTTGTACCGCTACGTAGATGTGTCTGGGAAAACGGAACAATTTGGGAAATTCAGCGTAATCAATTATGACTTAAATCAAGTTATCACCACCACCATGATGAAGCATACCAAAATCTTCAGTGCCAACGGCCAAGTGATAGAAGTACAGTATGAAATTCTGAAATTCATTGCTTACTGGATGACTATTCAATATGACAACATGGGACGTATGGTGATATGTGACATCCGAGTAGGAGTAAACGCCAACATCACAAGGTACTTTTATGAATACGATGCTGACGGGCAACTTCAGACTGTCTCTGTGAACGACAAAACTCAATGGCGCTACAGCTATGACCTCAATGGAAATATCAACTTACTCAGTCACGGAAACAGTGCACGGCTCACTCCTTTGAGGTACGACCTTCGAGACCGCATCACAAGACTAGGAGACCTTCAGTACAAGGTGGATGAAGATGGCTTCCTTAAACAAAGAGGGAACGACATTTTTGAGTACAACTCCAATGGTTTCCTGAGCAGAGCTTATAACAGGCTTTCTGGTTGGACAGTCCAGTTTTGCTATGATGGCTTGGGACGACGAGTGGCCAGCAAGTCAAATCTAGGTCAACATTTACAGTTCTTCTACGCAGATCTCTCCAATCCAGTAAGAATTACTCACTTGTACAATCACAGTAGTTCAGAAATCACATCCCTTTATTACGATCTCCAAGGTCACTTGATAGCTATGGAGTTAAGCAGTGGCGAAGAGTATTATGTGGCCTGTGACAACACAGGGACACCCTTAGCTGTCTTCAGCAGCCGAGGGCAAGTGATCAAAGAAATCCTTTACACGCCTTACGGTGAGATCTATCAGGATACCAACCCAGATTTTGAAGTCGTTATCGGTTTTCATGGAGGGCTATATAATTCTTTGACTAAGTTGGTGCACTTGGGGCAAAGAGATTATGATGTCATTGCCGGACGCTGGACAAGTCCAAACCATCGCATCTGGGAAGAACTGAAGAATGTCCCCAAACCATTTAATCTGTATGCATTTGAAAATAATTATCCAGCTGGCCAAATACAAGATGTGGCTAAATATACTACAGGTAAGACATGTCTTAATTTTCTGGCTATTTGGCTAAGCTGAGGTTAGTGAGCATCATGGTAGATTTCTATAGAGAGTGTCTATCATCCAAGAAGCTCGTTGGATGAAAAGCGAAACGTCTTCAAAGAAAAATCAGAAAGTCCAGTTGCCTCTTGAAAAAAATCACCTTTGGGATTTCTGTACACTGATCTAAGTGGATCTTCTCTGAATCTCTTTGTTTCATACTTATGTAGTTCAGTTTTTCTCCTAAGGAGAACAAATCAGTTATCCATGCTATTCTCATATGATAGTCATCTGCACTGGGTTAGACTGGAAGAACGTTGCATGCTCAATTTTATTCAGTTTCATTACCCAACTTGATAGCATCATCAGTTATCAGCCTGGCTAGGTGGCTCAGTGGCTAAGATGCTGAGCTTGTCAATCAGAAAGGTCAGCAGTCCGAATCCCTAGTATAGGTCTCCTGCGTGTAAGATTTCTGGCTCTGGAGAGAGGCAAAATCATAAGGAGAGAATGAGGTGAAAAAGAACACATTTGCTTACAGTTTCATCCTTCGCGTATTATGTGGCTGTAGATCAGAGGGGTCCAATCTTGGCACCTTTAAGACTTGTGGATTTCAACTCCCAGAATTCCCCAGCCAACCACGGAATTCTGGGAGTTGAAGTCCACAAGTCTTAAAATGGACGAGGTTGGAAACCCTACATGTAGATCTTATTAATTTCACTTAGTACTGATCACAACGGGAGTATTTCAGCAGGGAACGGGAGTGAAATTGGCTGTTGAAGTTTTTTACTATCGTTGAGAAATTCCGTTAGTTCCTTTCCTCTTATGAAGGAGCTGAAATGAAAAGTACGGAGCTCTGCGGTTTTTCAACTCAGAAGCAATCCTTTCTTTTCTGCTTAAAAGCCTCCTGCAGAATTAATAAAAGCACAGCACAACAGTCGGCTAATTATTTAGAAGTCATGATCCCAAAGGAAGAAGAGGTGAAGAAGGAAGATGAAAACAAATGTACCCTCACTTTCTTAAAAAGTTTAAATAGCCGGGATGGCCTGCTATACTTTTTAAATAATTTACCAATGTTACATAATCTAAAGAGGCAAGCCAAGGAAGAAATCGTACAGCACAGGATATATTCCGTATTTAGTACAGGTCATGACAATTATTACAATGGAGACCTGCAGTTTATGAGGTGGGGGAATAGCCCTGGGAAACAGTGGGGAAAGCAGCAGGCAGGGGAGCAGATAAGAGGCAGATGAACCCACTACAGGAATAGGACCAGATAAGAGCAGATAAGAGGCAGATGAACCCACTACAGTCAACATCTCAGAAGGGACCTTCCCTAGTTGTTGTTTTTTACTGTAAAGGTGAGGGGGAGAAACATACCATTTTTTTCATACCATGTTTTCCCCAAAATAAGACCCTGTCTTATTTTTTTTTTCTTTGAACCCTGAAATAAGCACTTGGCCTTACCACTCAAAAGCCCGATTGAGCTTATTATCAGGGGATGTCTTATTTGGGGGGGGAAACAGGGTAATATAAGATGCACCTTTTTCCCCCAAAAAAAGAGGGTGAAAATCAGGGTGCGTCTTATACTCCGAATGTAGCCCCGCCCAGCCTCACAAACAGAGATTTCAGAGGCTGAAAAAAGCTTCTGAAAGAAGCTTCAGAAAAAAGCCTCCAAACAGAGCTTCAGAAAAAAAGCCTCCAAAAGAAGCTTCAGAAAAAAAACCTCTGAAAGAAGCTTCAGAAAAAAAGCCTCCAAACAGAGCTTCAGGAAAAAAGCCTCCGAAAGAAGCTTCAGAAAAAAAGCCTCTGAAAGAAGCTTCAGAAAAAAAGCCTCTGAGGCTTTTTTTCTGAAGCTCTGTTTCAGAGGCTTTCAGAGGCAGAAAAAAAAGCTCTGAAACAGAGTTTTCAGAGGCTGAAAAAAAAAGCAAGGCACAGAGCTCACAACCAATGAACCTGTTGCTAAAATTCACCTCTGGGAACAGCTGATTGGGATATTCTGGGAGGCCGATCCACCTGCCAATCAGCTTTTTTCTTATTTTCCTCCCCAAAAACTAAGGTGCGTCTTACATCCGGTGCGTCTTATACTCTGAAAAATACGGGTAATTGATATTACTGTGAAATTTTGTTGCAAAGTATCTCATTCTACAGTCCTGTTTTCCAGGTCTTGAAGTCCACTAACATCTTTGGTTTGCAAAGCAGCCACGGGGTACGGATGCTTGAAAATGGAGCCCTTCTTATTTCTACGAAGCGCACAGGAATCTAGTTTATACTTTGTCCCATGAAATTTATTTTTATTTATTAATGGCAGTAGTTCTCTACCATTTTTTCAAAAGGTCTTTGGAAATGGCAGGGATTTAACCAGGTATATTCTGCAAACAAAACCCCTTGACCTCCAGCTTCTGTTGCTGCCGAAGTTTGGACTATGTGACAGAGGGAATATCACATTTGAGGGATATCCCTTTTCTAAACTGCACAGTTGCTTTTATATTCTTAGTGGAAGCAAAGAGTTATCTTTCTATTGCTATTAACATTTTTTAAAAAAATTTTCAAGTAACAACCAGAGGAATCTTTTATCCTTGTCTAGATTCTGATAGAAATCTTAGTTGATCCTTTTTTTAACAACTCTTCATGGAATTGCTAGAGATTGAGTCTTAAACATGTTCCAATTTTAAGTGTTTAAAAATGTGCACATTACAGGAAGTAACAATTACATCATGGGACTTCACTATTTCCAAAATCCAAGAAAAAATATTTCAGTTTCACAGTTAAGAATCTCTAATAGAAATGCAAAGATACCTGCATTAAAATTAATGTGTTTTGGTTCTATTGCTATATGTTATCTATGTTCTCGGAGGCAGCAATATTTGGACTGTTACAGCAAACAGATTAAAACCTTCAGCAAACTTGATTACATCCCCATTAATTATCAGGCTGATACATCAACCATATAGTAAGCATTCTAATCCACTCATCTTACTCTGCTGGTGTTTTGAATCATTGATTCCCACTTTTTTAATTTTTAAAAATTAACAATGTATTTTCCCTACAATAACTGTGAGGAGGTTTGTGTATGTGCGAATATGTTATTTAGAATACTCTTAAATAATCTTCTTGCCTTAATAATCTACCAATGGTGATATAAAGTAGGTCTGCATTAGTCCCATTTTATAGATAGATTGAAATAAGTCAAATGAGCATGGATGCCTATGTACATTCTTTAGGGAATATGTATGTGGCCAATTTAGCCCATAGGGTTAATAAATAATAGCAATAGCACTTAGACTTACATACCGCTTCATAGTGCTTTTACAGCCCTTTCTAAGCAGTTTACAGAGTCAGCATATTGCCCAACAATCTGGGTCCTCATTTTACCGACGTCAGAAGGATGGAAGGCTGAGTCAAACTTGAGCTGGTGAGATTTGAACTGCCAAACTGCAGTTAGCAGTCAGCTGTAGTAGCCTGCAGTGCTGCACTCTAACCACTGCATTACCTCGGCTCTTTAATAATAGACTAGGTATTGTAGTGAAATCACCAGCTGAAGGAGAAGAGACCTAGATAGGGAATGCTAAAAGACATTCCAGCTTAGAATACACTTAGAGAAGGAAACATTTGAAGTCAAACCCTAAAGTTTAAACTTGCCATTAAAGAAACCCTTTTGACCCATTCTCAAAGCTGTTCTGGTTGCTTGTAACTGACAGGTACTGTGCAAAGCCAGTCAATTATAGCAGTTAAATAAATGGAGTTTAGGCAAAATATGGCTTTGTGTGATCTGCACACTGAATAATAATGATTTACCTAAGGCAATGTCATCCAGACTGGGGTCTTCTGAGTGTGTTGAACAAAATTTGCATTGGATGGTCTTAGGATAGGGAATGCTCCTCATAGAACACCTAGCAGTTTCCCAGAGGTGATATTTGAAACATAATGTTCAGAAAATCAGTGTTTAAGGCTTAACTTGAAGATCAGCCTTTCTGCTACAGCTACCGTATATTCCGGCGTATAAGACGACTGGGCATATAAGACGACCCCCAACTTTTCCAGTTAAAATAAAGAGTTTGCCAGCCATGCATCTTGCAAGGTCAGTACCCGGCGTATAAGACGATCCCCCACTTATCTGAAGATTTTAATGGGTTAAAAAGTTGTCTTATATGCCGGAATTTACAGTACATTTGACATCTTTTCTTTTTCTCCAAAAAGGGGACAAATGCATATATATATATAACACACACAGAGTCAAATAATACTTCTTAAGTTGTTATTCTTAGAGCCAATAAATATTTGAGTACTGAACAAACAGTCCTAAATTTCATATTAGATTCCATAATTTGATTAAGAAAGGAATCCCTGCCTACTGGAGACAAATTTAGGGACCAGCTTCCTATGTATGAGGCAGTATTCTTAGGGTTAAAATTGTAATAATATTGGAACTTCTCTTTGGATGGAAAAAAAGAGAGAGATAATTACACATCAAAAAATCGGCCTGACTGTGAAATCAGCAAAGGGGAAAAAAATTAAATCCCTTTTTCTGAATGCTTTTCATATGATCTGCTGGCTAGCATCAACTGGAGAGGCTGCAGTTGTGAAGGTTGGCTAGGTGCATGTTAAAGCTGCCAACTGGAACCAGAGAGGGGAAAAAGTCCTAAATTAGGCAAGATTCCACCTTTTTGGTTAGTTGATTTTCCTGCCAGAAGGGAGTTAATCTCCTTTCCCCTCATTTTAATGCTCTTAACGAGTCATGCTCTTAAGAGCATATTTTCTTTTTGTTGGAAAGTGCACATTTGACACAAAACTCTTGCTTGTCGAGGTCAAAGTGAGGAAACACTAGGGCAACAAAAGGGGAATTTCAGGGTGCCAGATTCTACACTCAGTATTGCTAATGTTAGAATGAGTCAGGATGACTCAAAGCAAATGAAAAAAAAAATTATACCCAAGAGATGAGCACGAAATAAAACGAATGAAGCCAAATCAAAAGATCACAATGGAGGTTCATTACAGCTAAAAGCAGTGCACATCCAGTGCATTGTATTAACCGTGCAGTTTGAATTTTATTAAAGTTGGTGTTTGTGGGGGGACTTTAGCTCAAATCAGTTTACATGGCCAATTGCAAGAGATGTGATCCAAAAGAATCTGGAGGGAATATTACCCACCATTGCTTGCTTGATTATTTGAAAAATATGTGTAAAATGTTATAAATCAGCGGGAACCTAGCACCTTATAGAACAGTGTTAAAACCAAGCTATCATTTTAAAAAATTATAGCTGCGATTGCAAACTAAAAAATATAACGTGAAGACATGACATCACATTATGTCTGATTATAATGACCCTACAAAGCAGCCATATTTTCATTAGCTTCCAGGGGGCCATGAGGTTGGGATCCATATGTGTTTTAGCAGCAAGCTGTTCCAGAGAGGATGGCTGCTACATAGAAGGCCTTCTCACATGGTATCTTCTGGTAGATGGGGACACATAACAGGAATTCTCTAAGTTTCCAGGCAAGACAAGCAGAAACTATTGGAGAAAGGTTGTATTTTAACTATAAAGGTCTTAGCCACCTATTGTAGGTAGAAACAGACACATTGAATGACATTTGGAAAATGACTGGAAGCCAATGCAGTTTCTAGAGCATGGCTTTTCTGTGACCAGCTATTAGCATATATGTAGTTGTTAGCTTAGAGAAGGCAAGTAATTTGATTTTTCCAAGAACCAAAAACAGTAACTATGAAAGAGCGAGAACAGCTACAGTATGACATGACATGTTGGTTTGTCCCTTCCGCTCTATCACACATACAAAAATATCTCTCCCCCCAGCCAATAAAACCCCATACAGTTGTTTTAAAATATAAGGTTATAAATGTTGTGCTATTTTTAAGAGCAAAAGAGAAACAGTGAATAGGGCAGGAGGGTTAAAAAAGGGTGCCTATATGAGTTGACTATTTGAACAGCCATAGTTCACACAACTTTAAAAACTTCCTAATGGTCTGACATGCTAGATAAAGGCTGTTGATCAGGCCATTAATGAGTAAGATATATATAGAGGCTCTATATCCATCTCAGCAGTACTAATATTTTCTGGGTCTTTTTTATTATCTGCTGGTAAGATGTAAGTAACAGTAGGCTAATTTGCAAGGTAGATTGGAGATGCTACTTTGCATGAAACTGTCTAAGTGTGCTTGAGTAAACAAATGTGTAAGGCAGTGCACTTGTGGAATGTTTGACAAAGTATGCCCAAACAGAAAACAAGTGCTGGTTTTCTGGTTAGCAAGGAATATGGACTGTGGTAGGAATATGACTAAAACTGGCAAAATGTACCATTCTAAAATATATGTGAAAGCCTTAATTGACCAAAGCCATGAGAGGTGACAGAGATCAATATCTATGAGATCATGTGACAACAACCATGGCATAAGGAAGGGTGTGTCTTAGAATGTAAGGCAAGTAAATGGTAAAGAGTATGAACTCATAAAGATATGAATCAGTGATTCTCAACCTTCCTAATGCTGTGACCCTTTAATACAGTTCATGTTGTGGTGATCCCCAACCATAAAATTATTTTTGTTGCTACTTCATAACTGCATTTTTGCTACTCTACATGTGTGACTGGTCTGCATAAGTACATTATGGCACCAACCCCATCACATACACCTGTATTTGT
>JANHFM010001902.1:926354-945173 GCA_032468115.1 Grayia smithii | reverse complement strand
GTATTTGCCGGTTCTCCGAACTACTCAAAATTTCTGCTACCGGTTCTCCAGAACCTGTTAGAACCTGCTGGATTTCACCCCTGGCAGTTTCTCAAAAAATGTCTTCCTCTCTAAAATGGGCTTCTGGTTTTCTCCCATAATTACCAGTAAGCATAATTTAAATTGTTTTCAATTTCTCTTAGCAATTTTAGATTACTTTATTATTGAAATAATGAAGAGTGTTACTGCTGAATTGCATGTGTATGGAGATTCTCAGTCATCCAGGTCATAGTTGTCCCAAAGGTGCTTTTTCAAAAGGCAACTGGACTTTGTTTCTCCTTGAAGACATTTCACTTCTCATCCAAGAAGCCTCTTTATTTCTAGATTGTAGTTTTCTGTTGTACGTTATTAAAACAAGAGAAATCAAGATACCTACCGATTACAATTCTGGACAGATGATTGTACGAAACAAAAATGTACAGACCCACAGCCTGGGCCTCTAAGACATGCAAGAACATCATCCCTGAGAATTCCATCAGAATTCTCTTATTTTTCTTAGACCTTTCAAAAGCAAATTCTCTCGCAACAGAATGAGACAGTTACAAAAAGACCAGCCTTTTCTTGCTGTAAGCTCAATAAAATTGAATTAGTTTCTGAGACACAAATACCCCACCTCTCAAGCAGAGAAAATAGCAAAGAAGAAAGAAATGTTTAGCCTAAATATATTAAGAACATTTCAGTTCATGATTTGACTATTGTCTAAAAGTACTTGTAAAAAAAGGCAAAATGAATCCAGGTATACTTTAAAATACCTTAACAGCATTTTCAGGTAAAGTATTAAATAAATCTGCCGGAATTCTACTTATACAGGTAGTCCTCGACTTACAACAGTTCATTCGGTGATCGTTTAAAGTTACAACAGCACTGGAAAGAGTGACTTACGACCATTTTTCACACTTATGATCATTGTAGCATCCCCATGGTTACATGATCAAAATTCAGACCCTTGGCAACTGACTCATATTTATGATGGTTGCAGTGTCCTGGATCATGTGATCACCCTTTGCAACCTTTTGACAAGCAAAGTCAATGGAGAAGCTGAATTCACTTAACAACTGTGTTACTAATTTAACACATGCAGTGATTCACTTAACTGTGAGAAGATAGGTTGTAAAACTCACTTAACAAAGATTTAACAACAGAAATTTTGGGCTCAATTGTGGTCATAAGACAAGGACTATGTGTGTATTTATTTATACTTTTATACAATTAAAAAAAAATTTTTTGAAGTAGTACTGGTGTTTTTAAGAATTCCTCTTTTTAAGGAAAAATAATTTTCAATCTAGCATTGTACTAACTGTCATAGAACACCCTTAGTAATAACAGGACAATTTTCACAGTCCATTCACAAGATAATTATAAAACTCTTTACATAGATTTGTACTTTTTTCTTAGGAAGCTGCCTTATGCTGAGTCAGATAATTTATCTCAGTATTGTCAATTTAGCAGCAATTCTGAGCTCCAATTAGGAGAGACTGTATTCAACAGATTTAACCTAGGACTTTTAACTTACAGAAAATGGATTCTGCCATTGAAGTAAGACCAACTTTTGTCATCTTAACCAAAAGAATGGAAACCCATAAATAAGGTGACTACTTGGCAGAGCCTATATCCAGGGGTGAAATCTAAAATTTTTCCCTACCAGTTCTGTGGGCGTGGCTTTTTTTTTTTTAATTTCTATTTATATCCCGCCCTTCTCCAGAGACTCAGGGCGTCTTACAGTTTCGAGCACAACTCAAGTGCTCAGCAAATTCCTTCATTCCTTGTATATGCCTGCTTCCAAGTATCATTTTTACAAAGTCAGCTTATTGCCCCCAACAATCTGGGTCCTCAGTTTACCTACCCTGAAAGGCTGAGTCAACCTTGGGCCTGGTGAGATTCGAACCAACACTAATTGCTGGCATCTGGAACTAAGCTGAAGCACTTAGCCAGAGCATTAATTAGATGCGCCACCAAGGCCTCTTATCAGAAGGAATTTTAAACCTACTGATAAACTGGACACTTGTTCAGGAAATATGCTTAAAAAAAAGAAATGTATTGACTGATCCAAGCCAAGTACACTGCCCCTGTCCTCAATCCATACATATCAGAGAGTTAAGCAGAAATTTCAAATGCATATTGCTTTCTCAGGATTCCTAGTCAAACAAAAGTTTTGACTCAGAATCATATTTAAAAAGACAGCACCTTTTTTTTAGGAATTTTTATCCTACTTTGCATGAGATAAAAAAATGAAGACCACAGATTCCTGTTTTGGCTAAGACTTCATTGAATAAGAATATAATTTTATGTAATTATATAATTCTATACCATCCCCTGACAAAAGCCAATTTAAAATAGTTAAATAGATACTATTAGAAAAAAATATCTTTTATCATAACAGTTCATTAATAATTCCAAGCTACCAGGAAAAACAATCTCAGGCTACCTGATAGTAATGAAGTTAACTAGGCTTTCAGGGACTTCTATCTACCATAAGGATGTTTTTCTCAGTTGACAAAGTTGGTCTCCAACCCAAATGCTCCTAGTAATGGATTAAGTTAAGAGAGATTAATGTCAAAGCAATACAGAAATAGGCTGACACACCTTAGATGGTACCCTGCAAAATCTCTCCTGCTATTGCTACAAATGTAATAATAGCAACAGAGCAGAACAGACTGTTACAGCTGAGTTGCATAGAAGAATTTTCCAAAGAACATTCTAGAATAGGAGTATTCTTCACACTGAAACTAAAAAAAAGTTACAAATAAAGAGCAGTGGTCACATATCAATATTCCATACTTCATAAAGTCATTAAGTTCGTTCCAAACTTATCTAACTGTATTTATAGTAGGCATTACAAAAATCCTTAACTAGCAATTCCAAAAATCACCTCTCAATGTACTAATATGTATAATGCACGAGCAATATCTATAAGTGCACGAGCAATATCGATAAGTGACACTTCTACAAGAAGTGTCAGGAACTAATGCTAAATAGGAATTCCGTCAATGGATCAAATAAAATGTTTTTGTGTTCCTGGCTTTAACTTGTTTAATTTGTCAGCTATCTTTACAAACAACATAAATTATAAGCAAATTACTACCATGTGTTCTGTGCTAATTAAGCTGTTTCTAATTTAAAGGTGTTCTATATTTACAATTTTAAATGCAAATATGCATACATTTTTTATAGATTGCTGATTCCAAACACACATCATTAGAAAGAAAAACAAACAGCAACTGCTGGCAGAAGCAAAGTTTGCAGCACAATACATGCACAAGGCAATTTTTCCCCTCAAAATCCTTAATTCTCATTAACAAAAGAAATAGTATGTATCTGCTTTTCTTTTGTCTTGTAGCCGTGACAAGAGGAAGGGGTGGCTTGCTCCTATATAGGAAATGCACTTGGTAGCTCTCAATAAACCAGGTCAAAAACATTTGAATTTCTAGAACATTAATGGTATTTCTTGATTACACATTTATGGCCCTTTAGTGCTGAAATGTAATGTGCAGAAAATAAGAAAACTTCAGTTGAAGGTGCTTGTAATACCAGAGGCTTATTTATTTCTCCAATATTCAAGGCTTATTTATGTGATTAATTGTCACTCATGCAGAAGCAAACATGAAAAATGCATTTCTAAGGTGAACAATAAATACTTGCTGTTGATGATACCATTTAAAGAAAGAAATGCTTTACACCGAGTGCATATCAGCACTTTAACTGAAATGAAGTAAGAATCATGTTCTTTTATTCTGCTGTTTGTATCTGAGTGGAAAGATAATATTCCTATCATAAAGAAACATATTAGCAGCTGAGCTCAGATATCATTCCAAGGCATAGCATTGCTTGGGAAGCACAGTTTGTGTGCTATTTTTAGGCTGACAAACCATGGCAGGCAAGCCAGCAGGCAAACCAGAACCTGAAGCCTACTTGAAAGTAGTTGTGTAAATTATGGCTGGTGTCAGGTCTCACCCCTCCAGAAAAACAAACAGATACAGTAAAGGATGTATTTCATTTTTTATGAAATCAACAAGAATTGTAACACAATTATCGTCCAGCCAGACCACATCTATTCTTTCTCTTCAGAGGATGTCTTAACACACTACCAGTAATTTGGTTTGCACTGTACCTGTATATCTGCCCTGTAAAATGATAACCCATATATTTCATGTTGTCCAGTCAAGTCCACCTATGTATCAAATATCTGGATGACTAAATGGTAAAATGGCAATTACTGGGGAGAAAACCACACACCCCTCCACACCCCTTTTGTATATTCATTTTACTAACACTCTATTCCCCACTTTTCTTCCCTTCTCACGAAGTGATTGAAGCATCTTTTGAGTTTACATTATTTTTATACAAATTAGGTATTGTGTTTCTCTAACAGCATAATTCCAACTTTCTGGTTTGTGATTTTATTCCAAACAAGCAAAGCAAATTTGTGCATGTCATTGAACCCCATTTGGCCATTTTTTGAGTTCACAATGACCATCCCAAGGATTTCTTCCTCACTTGATAAATTTGCACTGTTACTGTATTCCCTAAGAACAGAAGGGAGGTGAAATGCTTTAGGAAATTATGTTTTTACCAATTAATCAACAAATTTTATTACAGTCTCAGACCAGCATCAAATATTTATTACACTGTGTCAGGTAGTAAAAGAAAATCGAAGATAGACTTTCATAAAATCACTATAAACTACAATAATATGCCACACTAAAAACAACACTTTTGATTTCTATATTCCTACACTTTGTTACCACCACTGATACTCAAGTGGTAGATAACGTCTATATATACCATTCTGCTCTCTGTAAGTATAGCATAGCATAGAATCAAAAAGACTTCCAAATTTGTCACTTAGAGTATCGCCACAATAAGACAAGCAGCAAATGAATTTAATAAATAAACAAATGAATTTCTGCCTTTCATGTTCAATCATCGAAAGCAAAAGAATAGGCAGACACGAAAATATGACGTAGACTAGTCCTAAAGGACTTACTGATTCTATGCGGTGTCTATAGTTACAGAGATCAGAATGATATGCACAATAATTTTCCTGTCACTTTATAGAAGGAAAAGTTGGTCTTTGAAAAATGAGGATAGGAAGCAGTGGTGGGTTGCTCCTGGTTCGGCCCGGTTCGCGTGATCCGGTAGCAGTGATGGTGTGACGTCACCAAACCCGTTTTCCGCGGGTGGGAGCTGGGCCCACCCGCGTGCCCGTACTTATGTTTCTTTGCTCTGCGCATGCGCAGAGTGCTTGTTTCGAGTTTTTTTCCAAGGAGAGTAGTTAGTGCGTATGCGCAGAGCGTGCATTCAGCACGCATGGTCGCTTTGTTCGCGTGCGTGTGCCGATCACGTGCGAAGCGCGTGCATGAAGAGAACCGGTAGTAAAGGTAAGTAGAACCCACCCGAGAGAAAGAATATCAACCTTTTTAGCTTTAGTGTTGGAGCCTTCTGAGAATATACTGGACAACCAAGAAAATAAACAAATGCATGAGCTAAGAAATGGATCATCAAACACATCAACACAGGACCAGGCTCATATCACTATACAGCTATATAGACCTAGCTTTTTCAATAAATTTATTGTTCTGGGAAAGGTGTAAAGAAAGAAAAGAAGAGGAACACCAACACTGAAGTGGATGGATTCAATTACAGTAGCTATGAATGCATTACTGGGAGACCTAAAGGACCAGGTTGGGTACTGATTGTCCTGGAGTAAACCTATGTGGTCACTAAGACTCAAATTATATTTAATAGCATATAAACATGATAATAATCAGCAACAATGCTGTTTTGTTTCTTTTTGCAATGATATGTTTAGGTAAATCCCTGAACAGAATTTAAATTTAAAATCACAAATCACTTTGTGATTTGAACCTTTGAAGAAATCTTTGAGGAAAAATCACACATTTACAAAAGGCAAATTGATAAAACTGCACATTTCTAATCCTTCTAGTCCACAGATGCTCTTTGACATTTCTACCTTTTTGACATTTCTTCTGGACTAGTGGAAATATTTTCAAACAAGCACGAAGCACTATTCCAGTTTGCCATTACCTCATTTTTTAAGAATACCTATGGACCCTGTATGGGTCATGCTTATTTTAAATAAAGGGGGTGAGTTCAGTTGGCAATTTACTTAGCGGCATCATAAAAATACCATATAACTTCCCTCAAGATAAGCTCTGGTCTTAATAACTGCATGAACCAAACCATGGTATTCCTTAAAAACAATATAGAAGTGATTTGTTCTTGTCTTCTTTTTGATTCCCACACACCCAATTCCAGCTTAGCCTACAGCCTTGAAATATCATTGTTGTCCCCCATTCAAATACTAAGCAGCTATGTACTTTCATCTTCTGTAAAATATGCTAAATAGCCACATTAAATTTGGATAGAAAAGCAAGTTTGATGGTCTTCAAGATGGAAGAGACTCTGGCAGGCATCAAACTAAATGTGCATGTAGTCTAGTTCATCTCTCTCTCCTTTAGGGTATGAATGTTGTGCAGAAATTTTATCCATCCACAAAAAAAAAAAAAAAAAAACAAGGGAAAAAAAACACAGAGAGAGGGGCAGAAGAAGGAGAGAGAAAGAAGGAAGGAATAGGAATAAGGATTAGTGAGAGTGAGAAGAAGAGGAAGACAAACCTATTTGGCCAATGATAATGCAACAGATATATGTCTCAGTTCCTTACAAGACTATCCACTCAGTAAAAAAAACTTCAGTAATACCTGTAAAAGATAGAACTGAAGTACAGTACAATAAAAGATTGGATTTCTTAGCAAGCTAATTTTGCTTTGCTTAAATGTTTAGAAATTCAAATCATAAACTAATAATGCATGCTAATTTGAGATAACGTTTTGAAAATTGCTGCAATACTAGAGTGGAATAATGTCAGTAAAAAGTAATCAGAAACACGTACTTTTTACATGGACATTTTTAAAAAGTATAACAGATCATATTTCTCATCTTCCCACAACAAAGGCAAATTATGTACGATCTACTTTGGATAATGGATAGCAGACCAATGCTGGAATGTGCATTTATGAGCTGTGGCACATTAATTAATCGTCATAGGAAGAGTGAATCCATTTCTCTGCATTATTAGTTTACAAACAAAAGACATTTTTCCCAAAATGCTCGAAATGATTCTCTGTTATTACAACAATGTCATTTAAATATAATATTTAATAGCACTTTTTTAAAAAAGAGGCAATAAATTTTTAATCAATTCAGCTTTGTTCTGTTACTGATTAGACCTATAGACCACAAAGAGCCAGCATGGCAAGAACCTCAAAAAGACTTATTTATGTCAATGACAGATCAAAGCAGCATTACTAGAATTATGTAATCTCTTTAAATGTGGTGTTGAAAGAAGAGAATAAAAAAAAAAGGCTGTTCCACATACATTGTGCAACTTTTCTTTACTTGACTGTACTGCTTAAGCGACTTTTTTTGAAGATGTAATTAGAAGAGCGCAGTATATTAATCAGTATGTCATGGGTTACTCATTGCAGACAAAACCCATCCATTTGTGTGTGTGTGTGTGTGTGTGTGTGTTTTCAGAATTTCTTGTCAAAGAGAGTTATTAAAAAAAAGTACTTTAAAAATATGGGAACGGCATACGGCACTTTTTAAAAGAAATCACTAGCTTTAATCCCAAGAACACCTCTGAATCCAAAATGGGCCCCATAGGATTTCTTAAAAATTAAAAATAATAGATGCTTAACATGGGGCTATGCCTATAACCGTAGATAAAAGGATAAAAATACAGATAAACAGTCTTAAATATACTGCAAGAAGATGAACTACAGAGGATCAAAGTTGAAATGCTAGGAAATCAATGCTTTATCCTGCATTGAAGCCATCTTGTGAATCACTAAGCCCCTCCCTCAGCAGCCATTTTGGGAAAAATATATGCAATATATTCTCAAACTTTTAAATGTGCCTCAACCAAAAACATCCCTTAGGGATCCCTGTGTTAATATAAGTGTAGGAAAATTTTCTATCACATTACTATTTGTAACCAGACTACAAAAATTATATTTCTAAAATCCCCCTTCTCTAAGGAATCCAGAAAAATAAGTAGGTTGAATAGAAATGTAATGTAGCAACTCTGCATAGATAAGGATTTTGACGTGGATCATGACATATAAATGTGTGCTTTTGTTGCTACATTTCAGCTATCATTTATTAGCATATTTTGCACATTATAACACATTTTTCATTAGATTACCTTCATCATTATTTTAAAAACTATGTTTCCTGATCTTAGCCATGGTAAAAAGAGAACAGATGAATTCATTACTCCTACCACTCTTCAAATCCTTGACATATTTCACCAACATGATGGATTATCCCACAGGGGTACCCAGATGTTTCTAAAATGTGAGCTAAAAGTCCTTTCTATTCATAATACATTTTTACAATGTATATATGGGATTCTTTCTTTCACTTTTTGGTCAGATAAAAACTTATTGCGGTTTCTTAAAAACAGCAACCTTAAAAAGGATATGTACCTGTTGATTTGCTGATGTTTTGAAAATGTTCATTTACTTTTAAAAAATAAAAATAGCAAAAAACCAACCCAATTTCCAATCAAGGGCCTCAATAATATTGAGCCTGATACCCAAGTATATTCCTAGCCACAAAGAATGTTTTTTTTTAATTACATAGATGAATGTAAAATTCTAGTAGCATTCTATATGCTATCCTACATGAGCCACCTGCCGCCTCGCACTGTCCTTCTAGGTATTCCAAAAAACACCTGGGCAAGATGTTTGCTGGAGATGCTATGAGATAATTAGCAAATAAAACCAGTCCTGGCAGCCCTTCAGCATTAGTGTCGAGCCACAGCAGCAAGCTGGCACCTGGCAAAGAGAAATGCTAGATGCAGTAATTCCAATTTACACATTCAGCACAACATTCCATCTGCCTGTCATTGGGAAACAGTTTCATATTCAGTGATAACAAAGATACCCTGAAACAATATGGTGTCCAATTGCTGACATGGAGATTCCCTGAACAAAGCAGACACCAGCTACAAATGCCTTTTTTTTTTTTGCTTACATGATTAGAAGGGTTTTAGAAGTAAAAAAAAGTAAGGCAAAAATGGAGTTCAAAGAGACCTAACCAGAGCTGAAAGGAGGTTGTTATTCGAAGGATGGGCCCAAAACCTGTATGAAAAACAATCATTTATTTTAAGTTGGATACTGAAAGAAATAACTAATGTGATAAACCTACCAACTTAGAAGTTCCTAAGGCTTATCACATTACTTATTTTTCTGCAAGAAGTTGTTATAAGCAGGTACATGGGAAAATGCTAGACATCTACAGTAGACACCTTAAAAAACAGAGATGAAGAATTGCTAAGAATGGCCATGATGTTTGAAATGACTCTCTATATTAACTCCTTTGCTTTGTGAGTGGAAAAATTCCATGAATTATTACAGTTGTAGCTGCAGACTACATTATCAGTTGCTAACAAAACAAACAAACAAAAGCCCTTGAAGACTGGAACTTTTGTCATAACTTGGATGCCCCCCAAAAATCCAATTATTTTTTAAAAAATTATGTAAACATTACAAATAATCAAAAATATCTGATTATTTCCAATCTTCTTTTTGTAACAATATTTGTGATTTTTACTGTTACCTTCTGGTAGGAATATAGACATTATCTTAACTAAATTTATATTTTACACAAAAATAGTTTGTTGCAAAAGTGAGTACCTGCAAAGACTCCTGGATTGGGGCTGAAAGGCGAAAGTAGAAGCAGTACATTCCATCCCATAGTTGTGTATGGATTGCTCTGACAGACTGGTCTCACCGGAGAAAAAAATACATTATCTTAAATACTGTAAAAGAAGAAATTCAAAAAGACCAACTAGAACAGGGGTGTCAAACTGAAGGCTGGGGGCCAGATCCGGCCCATAGGGTGCTTAGATCTGATCTGCAGGGCCGCCTGAAACAGTAAAAATGGCCCGAGGTGCCTCTGCCAGTGACAACAGAACTCAGGAGGGCCGTGTGCAGGCCTCTTAGCTCCGTTTTCATTGGTAGAGAGTTGCAGGAGGCCATCCCAGCCAAAAATGGAGCTCGGGACTCATTTTCACTGGCAGAGTGCTTGGGCCACCACAGATTCCCGCAACACGAGTGACGTTCAGCTGGCCACACCCACCCCAAGGTCGAACACAACTCTGATACAGTCCTCAATAAAATCAAGTTTGACACCCCTGAACTACAGGGTCAAAATTAGAACTATCTTTTTCAATCTTTTTTGTAAACTTTCAAATTTGGCTATCCATGCTCACTAATGATTTGCACCAGATACAAGGAATTTAAAAGTGTGGTGGCATGCGTGATGCACTGCATTTGTTTGTACAATGTGCACGTGTGAATGAATGCGTGCAACTAAGTCTGCTGATAAAAAGTGAGTTAACAACTTTGTTTCTTTATCTCAGCAGCTCCTGGAAAAGACTGTGGTGTTGTAAAATACATCTCAATATTTACTGTAGTATTTCATCCATCTATTTGGCTTCTAACAGCAGCCTTAAAAATAATATTCTATGGTCCCAGAAACTGCATTCTACGACATTGCTTTGCTCAGTTGCTCTTGTTCAAAGTCAGACAAGACTGCAGTTTAGGGCAGCACAGGTGATCATGAGTGTGTCTCTATTAATCAACAATGCCGGGGGTTAACTGCAAGCTTTTCCATTCGTTGACTGTTCTGTCAGAAAATTTCTCCTTAGTTCTAGGTTGCTTCTCTCCTTGGGTTAGTGATGAAATCCATTTTGTTTTTACTACTGGTTCTGTGGGCGTGGCTTGGTGGGCATGGCTTGGTGGGCTTGGCAGGGGAAGGATATTGCAAAATATCTATTCTCACCCCACTCCAGGGGAAGTATACTACAAAATCTCCATTCCCACTTCATTCTGGAGCCAGCCAGAGGTGGTATTTGCCAGTTCTCCCAACTGCTCAAAATTTCCATTACCAGTTCTGCAGAACCTGCTAGATTTCACACCTGAGATATACCCAATTCTTGCAAGTGTTTTCTTCATGTTTTAGCCTCCAACCTCCAATCATCTTTGTTGCTCTTCTGGGCACTCTTTCAAGAGTCTCAATATCTTTGGTATATTGTGGTAAACAAACAACTGAATGCAGTATTCCAAGTGTGGTCTTATCAAGGCATTACTAACATTAGTTTTAGTAATTACTAACTTATTAAGGCATTACAAAGTGTTACTAACACGTCACATGATCTTGATTCTATCCCTCTGTTAATGCAGCCTAGGATTGTATTGGGTTTTTTGGCAGTTATAGCACACTGCTGGCTCATGTAAAAGTGATTGTCTAATAGAATTCTCAAATAGATTGTCAAATAGAACTCCAAAATCTTGGAGTAAATGCTATTGAACCAAGTTTTAACTAATCTGTACTTTTAAATTTGGTTTTTCTTGCTTCAGTGTAAAACCTTGCTCTTCTCTACATTGAATTTCATTTTGTTAGATAGGGCCCAGTGTTGAAGTCTATTGAGATCCACCAAGATCTTCAGCCTATCTCAAGATAGGCTTTACACACACACACACAATTCTTTGAATCATTAGAATAGAGGCTAGAAAAGGAAGTTTTTTCCTATTTCCCTTGGTATCATTTGAAAAAAAACGTTGTCGGTCTTAGAAAGCAGTTTCAATTTTCTATCCTTCTATTTTAACCTGCCTTAATCTGTTAACAAAAGTACTTTAGGTAAAATGATTCCTTCAGTTGCCTTAGCTACAAATCCCCATAGTATACTATAATTGAAACCTACTCACGTAAGTTAAGAATAATTAGGAACCCAAATTAAGCCAAATAGAAATTTAATTCAAACAGTCAGCTGCTGTCATTTAAATGGTTACGGGGTATTACTGTTGCTTAACATATCCGAATGTCTTCAAAATGGACTTTGCTTGTTGCTTGGCATCTTAAGGAGTTACTCTTTCATTTCATGGGCCTCACTCAAATGAAGTCCATTTTCATAAAAACTCACCAGTTAATGTCAAATGAGCTTTTCAATAAGCCAATTTGTAATTCTACACAGCAAATGAAGTACAGCTGCTCTGAGGTAAATAAAACTTACACTTCATAACACCTGAATGCATCTGATGAAAAAAATAAAAATAAAAACTAAAAACACAATGATCTGTTTCAAAAGTTTATTAACTCCAAGCTCTGCTAAAATCAGAACTAATAATTAAATATGATTCCTGACTTCTATTAAGTAGTGTAATGCTTGCTGACGTGGTATCTGTTAGTATTTCAATTAGAGGAGGGTTGTTTATTTGCTTTGAAAAGGGGCAAGGTAGATAATATTTGTTCAATATACAAGTTACAACCACAACTTACAACCACAATTGTGACCAGAATTTCTGTTGTTAAGCAAGATAGTTGTTAAGTGAGTCATGCTCCATTTTATGACATTTTTGCCTCAGTTGTTAAGCAAATCACTACAGTTAAGTGAATCATGTGGTCATTAAACAAATCTGTTTCTTCTATCATTGACTTGCTTGCCAGAAGCTGGCTAGGAAATTCACCAATGGCTATCTCATGGCTTCTGGAATACTGCAACTGTTGCATATACCGATCGTTTGACAAAGGCCCAAATTCTGACCATGTGACCATGGGGATGCTGCATTAGATGTAAGTGGATGAAGACTGGTTGTAAGTCACCTTTTTTCAAAGCCATTGTAACTTTGAACTGTCACTAAACAAATGGTTGTAAGTCGAGGCTTGCCTGCAGTAAAAGGGTTTTTGGACTTTTTCCATTTATAACATGTTCTACACCTTTTTATATTATTTTTAAATTATTTTTATATTATTTATAAATTTATATTATAAATTATTTTATTTATATTATTTTTATTTTATTTTTATATTATATTATTATATATATGTAAAGTCATAATGAAGAAACAGGTTCTCCAGTACTGTCATGGAAAAAAAATGTTACGGGATTTTCAAATTCAGATATGCCAACATTTAAAATTGAGTTTTTCAAACTATTTTCGTGAAACACCAGGGTTCCATGATACATAAGAATGACAACAACAACAACAACAGAAGAATTCAGTAAAGAAATAATTTGAATCATATGACAGTATCAAATATTCTTTGCTTTGGAAGAAATCTTGAATTGACCCTTTATTACCAACATTTGTGAATATTCTTCAGAGAAGACTACATAATACAAATAGTAATGGGAAGTCTGAAATCTCACTGTGCCAAATATCACAAGATTTCTGTGTAGTTATTCTCAACATCTTGCAAGATTTCATATAAAAATATTAATATATTGCATTGTTTATTAATCTTATGAAATTTCAGACATGCATATATGTCTATAGTTTCTGGGAGAAAAGCTGAGCTTGTTATGTAAGAACACTGACATATCGCAAGATCTGGTGACACCTTGGCAAGTTTGTAATTTTTTAAAAAAAAGAAATTTAAAATATTCTTCAAATGCCACATTACCACATATTAGTTAAAAGTAACAGGCTTGGGACTCCTTGAAATACACACTGTAATTTAGAACATTTTGAGATGTAGGTATATAACAGAAGACCAGATTTTTAACTAGATCACCTATAATGACAACCCTTCAAGGCATCCTAATTTCAGAGCACAGTACATACAATCTATCTTTAGATTTTCTTTTTAATTGCATTCTTACATTCTCTCTTTAATAATACATCCTAAATGATGTGTCCCTCAAGGAAATTATTCAAAGTGGAATTTGCAGGTTACTAGTTTACTTATAATACATTTTACAGCAGGTTTTACAGCTCATTAAATCTATCCTAACTGGCCTTTCTGAAGCATGTTATCAAACTCAGACAATTCTTATGACTTTTTATGTAATTATTTACTATGAATCATCTTAATAAAAGCAGAAACATGCAAACAAATTTTCAAAACTCCCATCGACTTGAATGGGAGTCACAAATCATCACAAATCATCACAAACCATCAGTTTGTTCCTTATTGCTTTCCATGCTACATGCCAATTTCATCTGTTATAAATTAACTAATGAAAAAGGACAAGAAACAAACAGTACATTATTGTTTACAAAAAGCATATTTATCTCAAACCCACTGAAATGCGTAATCAATTCTAAATGGCCACAAAACCCCATTTTCCTAAACAGAATAATGATACTAAGTAGACATGTGAACTTGGACGATATGACTGAAATTCATTTTACAAACATTTTGTTTCAGTAAGATTCTCATTTGACAATTCAGGCAGAAAAAAAATGTGTGTCCATGCGTGTACATGAGTGTGCATTTTTATGCTTGCATGTTTGTGTGCCATTCCATTTCTATTCATGATATAAATATAAAAGCAATTCTTCATTTCCATTGAAGAATGAAGGAGAAATACATACAGTGTATATATATATATATATATATATATATATATACACACACACACACACACACACACACATATATATATATATATATACATATACACATACACATACACATACACACATACACACACACACACACACACACACACACACAGAGGTATTTAGATATATTACAGGGGAAATATCAGTTTCCATTCATGAATGGCTGAATGGATTTGACCAATATGATGCCTTCCAGATGGCAACAGACTAACTGGCAATTATGAAGTTTTAGCCCAAAATTTGATTTGCAAGGAGAAGGAAGAATATCAAGGCAAACAATTTATATATGAGAAAGTATTCAATTAAATGCAAAATTCAGATATAGAGATTGTGGCACAGACGGCCTGTGTGATATCTATTTAAGAGCAAATTTGTATTTTCCCATCTTCTTATATAATTCAGTTCCAATTTATTTATTAATCTCTGAGTGTAAATGCTCAAGTTTAATTGATAAAATGCACTCATATCCCTGTTAACTATGAATGATGCTAAAGGCCTGAATGTATATGAAACAGTATTCAAGATGTGATTTGGATTTGGTCAAAAACAAATCATTCAGGACAGTATTTCTTAAACTTTCCTGCCCACCTCCATCCCCCAGCCCAAAAGTAGCTTTTCTTTGTATGTGTTACCCCGTTTCCCGCAAAATAAGACATCCCCTGATAATAAGCCCAATCAGGCTTTTGAGCGCATGACAATAAGGCCAAGCGCTTATTTCATGGTTCAAAAAAATATAAGACAGGGTCTTATGTTTGGGGAAATACAGTATATTTACTACATTAATAAAAGTAAAATTGAAATGTTTTTTGCTACTATGGTACCACTTCTCACTATTCTTTAATATGATTTTAATAGCATATTATTTTAAAACAGGCTGAAAATAATTTTGTTCTTTAGGATCAGTAAGAGGGTCCAGGGAGATCACACAGGATCTATTTTAAGAAACACTTATTTAGGAGTACTGATAGAGGGGGCACCTCAACTAAGCCATCAATACTAAGCTCTAATCAAAGAAAAGTTTGTGGATAAATAAATTTATCTTTAGCAGAATACTTTAGCAGAATAAACATTTCAGAGCTAGGAGAGTATTTGAGATGGTTTATTTTATTTAAGTCCACAGGGTTTTTGTTTGGCTTTTAGAGTTTCTGGATCACTTCTGATTTGCTTATAAGAATTACAGGATCTAAAGTATGCCTTAGCATACTTTAGCTAAGGGATTTAAAAATGACATCAGATGCTGAACATAAGAATAGCTATTGAGATCTTTATACAGCATTCCAAAGGTCAGCAACACTGGCCACTCATGAATCTGCAGAACTTGATAAGATTATGCCAGGGATAAACTAATGCTATATAAAAAGGTGGAGAACAGCAGATAAGAAAGAATAAGTTACTTTGATGAGATGAATTTTTTATTCCTTTTAAGAATTTGATCTGAAGCATAATATTTCCGCATATGACACACAATACAAGCTGTACTCCTAGCAGACTACTACAGAAACATTAAGTTTGTCTATTTCTTTTTCTGGAGAATGTTTTATTATGTTATCTGGAAGAATTTAAAATCAATGTATTACAGAAGTATATAAAAGTATTCCTTTCTTTTACACATTTCATTCTTTTAACTTGGATTATGTACAACATATTTTAAGCTTTGTTTAAAAAGAAGTTTCAAATTTGATATGACATTCTACTCCAAATCACATAATTTAAAATTGGATCCCAATTTGGCAAACAGAATAATGTCCATATATCAAAAAATATTCAGGAAAAGTGCTTCAGAATATATAATACCTCTTTAAAGCAGTCAACTTTTTTTCCAGGTTTTTGCACAAACCAAGAAAAATACATTGCTGCTTTAATAGGTCCATTCATTAAAGCCACATTTATAAATAAAACTTATTAAAGCAGCCACCTCTTTAAAGGATCTACCGTTAATTAAAACAACTTTCTTTTTTTTTATATGAAACTTGAAAAAAAGATATCCCAGTTTTAAGGAAGCACTGTGCTTGTACTTCTCCATATTCCAAATCATGTCTTAAACCATGTACCCTATCTACCCAAGATACCCATCTCCCTGCCTATGGCAACTCTGGAGATGGTCAGGAAAGTTTTGTGAATTGACAATCCCCACTTTAGTCTCATGGTTGTGATTAATTATGGAGCTATTCTTCCCCAAATCACTTATTATTAGCAGCTACGATAAACATTTTATATAAGAGAGGTTCAAAACAGTAAGTTTGGTTAATGCTTTGATAACTTTGTCAGGAAATCTGGAGGCAAAAATGTTTAAAACATAATATAGACATTGTTGAGTGGAAGAACGTAGTTCCAATTCCTTACTCAAACTACACTTTATTGACTCTTACAATTAAATGATTACATTTCAACTCAAAAAAGACTAACAATAAAATATATAACTAATTAAAACATCTAATAAAATATATTAAATCATGGTAATTAAATTTAAAGAAATTGTCTTCTGGCTAAAGAAAAAGGACTTAATTCCTTTCCTAAAAGAAAGAAATACAGAAGTTATGAACAGGTCAGGTTTCATATCAGTGGGCAGATGAACAAATTGTAAAACTGATTTGCTTCACAAAAATGTTGTGAAAAGCTACATACCGTATTTTTCGGAGTATAAGACGCACCTTTTTCCACCACGCTGCTTCAGAGTTCAGTCCATGGTAATAACTCCATCTATTGGCCAATGACTGAGTTTCTTTCCAGAGTATAAAAGCCCCTCCTCCTTGGGGAGTGCTCCATTCAATTAACTCAGTCTGTTGGCTAGTTAGTTATTTTCCATTGACTGAACATTCTCCAGCTATTCATTGTCCAAATTAGATTTAATTTTAATTTTCCTGAATTTTTATCGTTTTTTTGCTCCTACCTCCTGCTCAGCTGCCTTCGCTGGCTCTCTGCTTGCTTTAAAGACTTTTACCTTCTTTTTTTCGTTCCTCTCAAATCCGAGCCGCGCGGTGGCTCCGACGCCACTCCGGGGCTTATCTCGATCGGGGGATTCCCCCCTGGGGGTCTCCGAGGGGATTCCCCCTCCGCCCACACATCCCAGCTGGGATCGTCAGCTTCTTGCGATCGGGCTCTGTTATCAGCCCTCCGATCGCGGCGGCGAGCTTCGGAGCTTCCTGCTTGCCGCCTGAAGCTGGAGAGACGTTGGTTTTGGCGCGAACGCCATTTTGAAAGGAAATTTTGCTTCTGTCGACACTCCAAGTGACTGTCAACAAGAAATTCCCATCGGGGGCAGGCTCGCCAGTTTTGCCCATCACTGGCGGGCTCACTCGTCCGACGCCTGGGCCATCAAACCGTGTCTCTGGGACTAACCATCGAGTTTACATCTCTACCTCCCAGGCGGTTCGTCCGTTGCCCACACCTCAGCGACCCCTCCAAACGCGCGCTGATACAACTGGAGGTAGCCCATCTGCTGGACATCCGGGCCATCGAACCTGTCCCTTCCCTTCACAGGGGCAGGGGGTTTTACTCAACACTGTTTATTGTGCCGAAGAAGTCGGGCGGGCACAGGGGCATCCTGGATCTCAAAAGACTGAACCAGTATGTTCGTTACCAGAGGTTCAAAATGCAGTCCCTCCACAGCATTCTGGCTTCCATCCGCCAGGGGGACCTGCTGGCCTCCATAGATCAGAAAGAGGCCTATCTGCATATCCTGGTCCGCCCTTCCCACAGGCGTTTCCTGAGGTTTTGCGTCGGCAACGCTCATTACCAGTACCGTGCCCTCCCCTTCGGCCTCTCCTCAGCACCAAGAACCTTCACAAAGGTCCTAGAGGTCGTCGCAGCACACCTACGAACCCGTCAGGTCAGGACTCAGTTTTACTTGGACGACATTCTCGTCCAGGCTCTAAACGGGCCCCAAGCTGAGGCGGCTGTGAGACTCACCATCCAGGTTCTTCGAGACTTCGGATTTACCATAAACGCCGAAAAGAGTCAACTCATCCCCTCCACCTCCCTCGTGCATCTGGGCGCGCGGATAGACACCTTAGCGTGCACGGTCTTCTTGTCCCAGGACCGGATTTCCAACCTCCTTCGCTCAGTGAGGAAGGTGCAGGCTCGCAGAGCTGTCCCAATTCTTCAGCTGTCATGGTTGCTGGGACAAATGGTCTCCTGCCTTGGAATTGTTCCCTGGGCCTCTCTCCACTCCAGGGAACTCCAGTGGCTCCTCCTACCCAGTCAGAGGGCCAGGGCCAGCAACTCAACGAGACGAGTGACAATCCCACGCGCCCTCCACGCGTCCCTCACTTGGTGGACCTCTGGATCTCTTCTCAAGGGATCCAGTTTCAAGGAACCATCGCGACTCACGCTGACGACGGATGCC
>JANHFM010001902.1:876170-891027 GCA_032468115.1 Grayia smithii | reverse complement strand
TTTTTAACTTGTATTATTGCCCCTTTTAATTCTTGTAATGTCTTATGTCGTTTGTCTATGTTTGTCTATGTTTTTTATATTTTCTATGTTTTTATTGTAAGCCGCCCTGAGTCCTTCAGGAGAAGGACGGCATAGAAATTAGATTAGATTGATTAAATAAATAAATGCTAGTTTATCTCACCCTTTCTGTTTGACTTACAACTACTTAGATTAGAAGTTTCAAAGGGTTTTAAACTGTGGGAACTGTCCTCAAATGGCAGCTAGGCTTTAAAAAGAAATAATCTAAGAACAAGGCCTGCCTTTTCCATGGTACCGCAGAAAAATTGCTATGGATGTTCCTGATTGCTTTTTTTTTTTTTTTTTTTGCCCCTTTTCTTTTACAAAATACCATTGGATTCTTTCAAGTTCCATGAAACTTTTGGGAAAATCCTCCTGTAGACATAACTGCAAAAGAAAGAAGTTTCTATGCAGAAGAAAGAATATGAAAAACCAATAGATAACAATAAATGTATTATTAGATTTATTTGCTTAATAAAGGATGGATCAAACTTCGTAAGAACCACAACTCCAGATACTGGTGTATTTCAATATTAGTATTTCTGGTTTAATAAATCAGAATTAATAAATCTTACTATCATAATTCTATTGATATGTAATTGCTGTGGCTAATATTCTTATCCTCATAAGAAAATGTTCCATGCAAATGTGATACGTATTGCTATGATAATACATAAACATGCTCTGTAAGAGTAATTCCTATTCAATAGCCCTTATATGATACTGTAAATCTCTTTATTAGAGAATGACCTATTGCAAATCTGCAGTTTCTCCACTTAATTGGCCATTTGGTGTTATAATAACAAGCTGATTTTTTTATTAGCAACCATTAGCCAGTTCAAATAATGAATCATTATTAAGATATTGATTATTAAGATATTAAGTGTCATTTTCTTAATATCATAAAATCTTCTGCTTTTTAAATAAATTATTATCCAAAATACAATCATATTATATGTATTCTCCTGAACATTTTACATATGAAGTTTAGCACACTGTAATAAAGCTATAGAAAAAACAACAACTATCAAACAAATTTTCTAGAAGGATTGTTTCAAGGAAGGATATTGTCGAATGTTATTTCTGTTATATGGAATTTAAAACTGCACATACAATTTTGCATCAACACCATACTGAATAGTGGACAGTATGCTATGAACTACTTTAAAAGGAAAAAAAATCAGTGTTTTTCTGCCTAAACAATACTTATTTCAAACGCCTTTGCTATTTTCCTTCTTGTTTGGCAAGTAAGGTAAGGTGTATATCTTACAAATATTTCTTCTATTTCATGGATGATTTATTATCTAAAACTTGTTTTGGTATTTGAACACTGTTCTCAGTCTAGAAAGTATAACAATCAATTTCTTTATTTTAAAACAGTGATATTAATTAATAAAAGAGGAATATTTTATTTAGTTCCTTATACCAGATGGAGTCAATATTTAAAGAAATATTCTTATTAGTCATAATTCAATACTTTTACTTTTCCATTAACTTTAATTTCTATATTTATTAAAACAATAAAAGGTTTGCTGCTTTATTTTAAATGTTTAGCAATTGGATGTCATGTTTAATTATGGTTTACATTAATTTGTCAGTTAAATTTTAATTAAAAATGAAATATTAAGCATTCACGTTGCATTTGTATGCAATAAATCTAATGAGAAAGAATACTGAATTTACAAAATTCAAAAAATATAGCATTAAATTAAGGTAATAAAAATCATGTGTTTTAATGAAGATAAAAATAATAATTTAACAATATTACCCTGACTTATAATTGTTTTCCAAATATTATTTACAATTATTGTCACTTACTGTAACACAAGTAAGGAGTTAATACAATTACATTTAAAGCAATTTACAACACCTGAGAGAGCAGCCTTTGCCCTGAGTTAGAGGTAATGTGCTAATCTTTTTAAGATTATATGTGGCAAAACACTGTCCACCATAAAAAATATGCCTATAAAAATATAATTTCCCACTCTCTGGCATGTTTCCACATAAACAGTTATAATCTGAGTAATCTAACAAGGAATGCTATTAACAAACAGAAACTGCATTTATGCTGGGGAGAGGGAAATGTTGTATTCCCGAAATACAATGATTATTTAGATTATCATATATACAAGCTCCCTCTGCAGGTAATGTGAAGAGTTGGCAAAAAAGAAAAAGAAAATTATGTAGGAAATGCATAGTTTATCAGAAGAATTAAAACAAACTGACAGTATTTTAGAAAATTCTGAAAGCTATCTCATTTTCCATAAGCATTACCTGATGTCAGTAGGTCCTGAAGGAGGCATTCTGATTTTTTTGTTTTTCTCTCTAGGTGACTCTAGACAGTTCAAAGCAGCTAAGCTACTTCTGCACACCAAGATGCAAACGTCTCTTTTCTGAAGCCTCATAAAGACTTTTATGAGTAAAAGTAAACCAACACCAGACCATCCTAAAGTGGAGGGGACCACCCAAAACAAGTCATCACTTCCAGGCTAAATCATCTTCTTATCCAAAATAAACAAACCCAGCTCTAGGGCTCTGTTTAATGTCCCTCTGTCACCTAAACCAAAACTGATTCCATTTGGGATTAACTCACTGGCTCAAAGTTTAGCATCAATTACACTAAATACAAGAGTGCATATTTTAAGAAAAACAAGCACATAATCTGAAAAGAGAACAGTATTTTGGGGGGAAACTACTCATCTCATAAACTGCTTTTTTTCCCCCCGTCTTGCAAATTAAAGAGTTCTATTCTTTTCTACAGGGGAAAAATAATTTAATTTGATGTACATATTATAACTATTGTCCCTATCCAATGATCAGTATAATTTCAATAACATTCAATCATACTGAGCCAAAAGTGCTAGAGAAGTCAAATGAAACTATAGTTAATAACCAATCAACACCACTGTTTGAATTCTCAAAGAAACTATACTTTACCAGAAAATTATAATATCACTTTTTTTCCCCAGATGGAAGAATATTTCATTGCCATTCTAAAAGAGTCAATTCTTATCTCTCAGTACAATTCTATGTATTTCTATTAAATTCAATGAGGGCTTCCATGAGATAAATGATGTATTCTTATATAAACAGACCACATTTTTGGTTTAGTATATTGACTTTAGATACTCAAGCTTAGTTTATCTGTTTGGCATAATTTTTTCTATTAATCGGGATATCACTAGTAACTTCTATTTAAAATTCCTTTTCTGATTTATAAAATTTCAATCTCAGTAGTCTGCATGTAAATTACAGAAATAAGGACCAAACACTAATATGGTAGCAGACCATGCTATCAGAGAGAAAAATGAAAGTTACTATTCAAGTTTAAATAAAATAACACAGACAGAAAGAAATTTATATTTTAAATATAAAGAATATGGTAAAGGAAATATAGTTAAAAGAAAATTATTAAAACAGATTCGTAAGGGCTTTCAGGGTCAAATTATAAATTAAATGTTTATTTTATTTTAGACAAGTATATCCACAAAGAGACATTTCTAGTTGTTATTTTGGTTATTTGTTATTATTTATCATGTACTGATTCTTTTTTACTACTTTCAAATGATGTGTTCCTGTAGATATTAGCCAAAATTTAGTTAGTCACAACTAGATATGTTGGACTACAATCATGTAAGTCAGAATACTGAATCAAAATCACAGTGTAATAATCCAATATATAGATCAGGAAAGAAGAACAATGTGCAATAAAGAAGGGGGTTATAGATAGAACAGCCATTTCAAAAACAAATGAACCAGGTAGCATTTTTGAAAACCTTAATTAGTCTCCCACGCACAGCAAATATAAGCCAAAAGAGAAATGAACCATTCACTCTAGAAATTGTCTTTCTTTCCTTAATGTTTTTATTTTGTCCATCAGCAACACTGCATTTTCGGTTGCTTTTCTGCAGGTGAACAAGATTAACTTGAATACATCAGACAAATTTCTTCTATGTATACTAATGTAGCAACAAAAGACATTTATCTAGTACAGATATGCACACCCGACACTCAACACAATCAGGTCTTGTCAGTCATTGAAGAATATTTCATCAGCATTAAAATGCAATCACAGTTGTTGCTGAGCCCTTCATGTCACTGAAAGGGCACAAAACAAAACTCTTAGGGAAAGTATGTCTTTGGGGATAAATTTTATTTATCTAGTTCATAAAGTCTCTATATCATTATCTGCATTGAGCCAACAAAATTCTTCCTTTAAACTCTGACAAAAAAAAACTTTTTTTAAGCATCAAGCTATGACATGTCAAAAATGGCAAAGACAATGGCTGACTCATATCAACAATCATGTTCTATCATGAAATTCGACTGAAGTGCTTGCCAAAAAAATGCCACCCAACAACACTTCAAATGGAAAAACAGCAGAATCTGAACATTTCTTTGTTTGTTTGCATGTATGTTGTGTGTATATTTATGCAAACAAATTTGGTGGAATCACTTTTGGCGGGTAGGAGTGTGTGTCAGAAATTTTTGGCATGCCAGTAAAGATATCATTCCCTCTACGATTTCAGTTATGAGAGCTACTGCTTATCTAAGCAAAATAATACAGGCAACTATACAACAGAACAACAGCAAACTTGAGAAAACTCTGAGATTGCAGTAATGCAGAAAATTCTTTAGACTAAAATCTTTAAGGTGGGGGCGGGAAGGGGGAGCAACTGATCTAAAAACAGCTCAGGAAGACTAAGAGTGCTCAGTGACTAGAAAGTAATTCAAACGTAAAATGGAAAATCAATGATAGGGGGATAATGGCTCAATTCCTGAATACTTGCACTTCATACCAGAACATTTTGTTGCAGATCCTACTTGTAATTTTAGGCTCCAAAATCTCTGATGTCTAATAAACCACTGGTCTACTACATAACTATAGGTTGAATTGTGATTACTCAGTGGTCAAAACTAAGTATTATTTCCCTCTTCTGAGTGATTGTAATGACTACCTACTCTAAGTTACATAAAACCCTGCTCCAAAATCAATTCTAAACTCCACCTCAATTTAATTACCAACAATATCAGCAAAACAAGGAGAAATCAAACTATCCAAAATAAGGCAGTCATTCCTTCACTCAACAGCAAAGAACAATTTTAGTAGTGAAGGAACTTTAAGTGCTCTGTCAACTGAACAAAATAATAATCAAAAGGCAGTCACGATTCATACAAAAATACAGCAGACAGAAACTGCTGTGCCAAGATAGGCTGGATGCAAGACTGAATTTGCATCAAAGAAACAAACTGAATGATAAAGATTTTAAAATACAGGAGATGACAACATGCTGAAAAGTTTCAATCAGCATTCTGGAAAGGTTTATAGTAGTCAAATCTTATAATCTAAATTTTCCCAAATTATAAATCAAACTGGTGTGATTTTAATAAATGTGCATGTCTATTAATTGATCATACAGCAAGATGTAGTATCTGGCTGAAAATGACTATTTATTTACTGAGAATTAGCACATCCACAAACAAATGCTGATCTATGTGTTTCCCTAAGAAAACTAGACTATTCAGAAAACAAATTGAAAACATCTACCAACCTTCACAATATCATAAGAAGCATAAGGTGGCAGCAGGGATAGGGCGTATTTTCTTAATAGTAGACATTTAGTGCAAACTTAGCCTAAGATCTCCATTTTTAAAATGGATGAAAAAGATTAAAATATAATTGCAAAATTAGCAAAAATGGTGTAAAAATTAAAAGGATGCTTTAGCCACAAATCCTCTAAGCTAATTATAATTTATTTCAATATATTTGAGTTAGTACCCTAATTCGTACTTTATTTGAATTATCTTTTGTGCAAACTGTTGGCTAAACAGATGAATTACATAGTGTAGTATGTAAAACACAAGATTTTGATTAATCTTTGATTTGCGTACAATTCATTTTCGATGTGCTTCCTGTAAAAATTGTAAAGCACAATTTAATGTTGAACAATTGAAGTAGAAATGTTTATAAATCATGGGTCATTTAATGGCACAAATCTATTTAAAAGTTAGTTACTCCTTCACTTAAGAGAAAATGATAAGACACTTCTTGCAATACATTTTTAGAAGGAAGGAAGGAAGGAAGGAAGGAAGGAAGGAAGGAAGGAAGGAAGGAAGGAAGGAAGGAAGGAAGGAAGGAAGGAAAGAAGGAAGGAAGGATCTCTCTTGCAAGTTCTCTGTCTCAAATCCTTATCTTTGTTTTAAATATTAAACCAGTGAATGCCAGCTTCATTCCTGCAATTTCTTCACGGAGAATCATTTCTGTCTATAACACTCTCACAACAGCTCACAATTAAGTTGTTTCCTGTTTATTCATCTGCCTTCAGCTGAATAACAAATAAGCGCAAAAGAAGCTTATTTCATAATCAATCTCTTAAATTTCTTAAAATATTTTAATGTCACTAATCCCTCTATTCCAAGACATCATCCTCCAAAGAGCCCTCATTTCTTCTCAAGATATGCTACTCTACTGTCATTCATTGATTATTTTTGTGCTCTGTAGAGGGAGACATTACCTCTGGACTAGAGCATACCTCAATTTTAACCTGAGGCAAAAATCTGGTTTAACATCTTTATTCAGTTGGCATTTGTCTTCCCTTTTCAGCTATTTTATTCACGAATTCGAGTGAGATAACTTTGTGATTCACAAAGGGGCTCTGCCGAATAACATTGTTATGTTGCCTTTCCCTTTTAGCTAAGACAGTCCTAGAGATTCAGTAAAGCAGGAGTTTATATGCTTTAGGAAGCAAAGGCAGGTGCGAAATGTCTCAATGAGGAAGCAAGACCTAGAAATTCTAACTTCCTCTACAGAGGCAATATTTTTAGGCTACTGAAATACAAAACATATAGTAGCAGACAAAATGTGCATGTTTGACACCACCGAAAACGCACACTCAAATATATATTTTACTAAAGCTGAACACTAGTTTCTGGAGTAATAAACAGTGTTTTCCTGCACTGATGGCATAAATGTGTTTATTATTAAGACCACTTCGCGAAGTACAATTTATCTTTAGCCTTTATTTTTGCTTGAAAAATTGATGATTGTCCCTCTATCCACTTCAAAAACAAGTTCAATACTGTACTGATATTCATATTTCCATTAATAAATACAGGCAGAAAATTGAACTTAGCAACCATGTCTCAGATAAATAGATACAGGTTATTGTATAGTGTGAAAAATATTGTTGCACTTTGAGGAATAAAATTAAAGCAGTATAAATTGACACCTACTAGGCTCTTTATAGAGAAAGGAAATAGCTATGGTTGAATGTGCAGACTAGTGTATATTCCTCTTAGTGCATTAAATACTGCAATTCTTGATCATCCTAAGCAATTTAGACACCGTAGGCAAGTTCCTGCTTAACAAGGTAATCTCATTTCTGTGGTTTTTCAGTGTAAATTGATTTTTTCCTTCTTAGCTGCTTTGATAATTGAACAAAATTATACAACCGTGATGGGATTTTACTTACCAGCACACAACATATAACATCTTCTGCAAAGATGAAGCATATTACTTCATAAAACTTCATTCTGTGTAATTACACAAGTTGCATTTAAGCTCGTTTCTGCCACTAAAACTATCAATAGTAATTATGTTGCTATTCTTACTGCACTTTCCCTTCAGATGTTACTTCTGTATTTACTACAATCTACCCCTATGTTTTTGATCATTACTTCTTTGGGGGTAGAGGGTGGGGGGTGGAGATAGCAGACTTCTACGTAGTTGAAGAATTTGCTGTTACAAAGGCCACATGGGAAGAGAAATAATGGCACATGCTAATTATATACTATTTTTTCAACTTATAAAATGTACCATTTGTGATAATGGTCCATAATCTTTCTTGCAGTATAATTCAAAACCTGTTTGTGAACATTTTTCCCCTTAAAATAAATCCTAAATGTGGCAAGTTACAATGCAGTTTTCAATTCCAATTAAAGAACTGTCATGTCTATGTCAATAAAAATACTTATACATACAAATGCATTTCACAAGTCATTTTCATCAGAAATAAAGAAGCAAGCAGTAAGAAATAATGCATTCTATTTCACTAAATTTATACAAGGGTATCATCTTTAATATATCTTTCTAAAAATGCATTTCCCCAAGAGTTCAGCTAATATAGCTATATAAAGAACTGACTGAATTAACTACTTCATGCACAATTATTAAACATCAATGACTCCTATCCATCCAGAATATTTTATATCTTTTAACTTTAGGGTGTTTGTTTTTTAAATGCATTATAAAATTACCTCTACTGGGTTTTTTTCCACATGCCATATTAGCCCTATGAAATACTCGCACAATAGCTGCATGTAATATGTGATATATAACTATTATGGCTGATGGTAATTTCATTACTATAATTCTATTATGAGTGGCATGATATTTGCTATCCCATAACTATTCTTCTGTGCATGGATTAAAAATTATAAGCCTATCCCAGTTACACCTGATTATTCTTTCCTAGCCTTCATCTGGTGGAATAATAATGGGTTCTAAAACTTATTTGAAATTACTAATGCCAAATAAGCCTAAAATCCGGAGATTAGGTGTAATATGTACTGTGAAACAGCTCATTTAAAAAAAGAATACATTAAAGGGAAAATGTCTCAAAATGAAAGTAAATTCAATTATATTTGATACATATGTTAGGGAATCCACACTATGGAAACTGAAAGCTTGTTGTTTTAAATATCAATTCATATTTTTCTTAACTTTTTTAATGTAGTATTTATTATACATTTCTATTTGTCATTAGGAACCCCAAATGGCACGTGATTTCACTCTTTTGCAAGCAGGAGCAAAATACTATAAATTACATATTTAATTTTGGAATATGCATTTTTGTCAATTAAAAATACAATTAAGTAAATCAGTCTAAGTGCCAGTTATTGATATGATAGAAAATAAATGTCAGTTTTAAGTTATATTTACACTTACAATGTATCATACACACACACACACACAGTATACACACACACACACACACACACACGGTATACACACACACACACACACACACACATTCTTTTACTTCTCATTTCTAACATAGGAAACATGAAGCCATATTCTAAGGTATAAATTATGGACTGAATGCTAGGCAGATTTTCTTTTTAAAAATACTTTTCTCTGTTTATTTGAAGGAAGCATAGAGAAGCTCTCACTGTTGTCTTAAATTAAGACTTAGAATACCACTTACAAGATTGCTGTTCACAAAACGGGCTACTTGCTTTGATGTTTGTTAATGAATATGGAAGCTAAATATGTAAATACGTGTACATGCATGTGAGGGACAGAGGGAGGATGAATGAATGTTTAGTGGAATCTCTCAAATCAAAACCTTAAATAATTGGTTTGTTCTACCCCATATTGATGCAATAAGTTGATTTCTCCATCTGCTAGCCTCTAGAGCAACCTAAAATCTATGTACAATTTCTATTGCCAACAGAACATAACCCACTATGATTAAAAATGGCAGCTTAAACACTGTTGTGGCACATTAATTTCTAAATGGCCTAATCTTGCTCTACAAAATGCTGAAAGTTTTCAATCTATGACATTCTCCAGCATTTGAAATTGTCAAATATCAAAATCAAATCCAATGTGTCAAGATAATAAGATAATTTTTAGATTATCTCTATTAGCTCTACATGATAATCTATTTCCTCCATAGCACTCTGTATCCAAAGCGGAAAAGTTAAAAGCAATTTAAGCGTCCTAATGAAAACTGTTTCAATATATACCCTCCAAATAAGTACTAATTCAGGAAAAAGGCAACTTTAAGAAACTATCCTTATATAATTTCACATTATCCTAAAAGACCCTATACAATCATGAACTATTTTGATTATTTCAAAATAGCAGAAGTCCCCAAACACCTTACATTAGATATTGGTCCCATTTTACTTCTAGATAACCCTCTTTGTTTATGAACAAACAATTCTGAATATCAGAACTGTCTTATTATAAAACAATTGCATTTAAAATTGAGCATCAGAAATCATATCAACACTTCTGTAAACCTGTAAATCTGTAAAAACTTGATAAACTGGAGAAACAAAAATAAGTGTGAGAGAACTTATAGAGATGACAGGAAAGTGATTTTTGTGAAGCCTAATATATCTCCTAAATTCTGATTTCCTATGAATGTACTGAAGAAGTACTGCATTCTGCTCCTCTCCATGTCTGCCAGATTGTGAATATTGATTTTTAAAGATAATGAAGGAATAAAATGAGCTATCTCTTTTACTAACATAGGATAATCAGTACTACAACAAATGAATAAAAGGGTGCAGATGCAACAACATCTTAAAAAATAATTTGCAAATATTCTGTAAGCAGATGAAACAGCTGGTCCTTGCTATAACTATTTGAAGAATATTGATTACACTACTTTCACAATTTTTGAGAATGGCAGTAACAATAGCAACAAAAAAAACAAAAAAAAAACCCAGCACATATCAGTAACTTACCCATATATTGAGTATCTTCATCATCATTAATGAAAAAAGCACCTAAGTATTATTATCTTAGAAAATTTGTCATAGTTTTGAAAATAATATTCTGCATCAACTCTATGGAAAAATAATGCATTTCCTAGTAGATGTATTGAAAGAAATGTGTGCTCATTTTCAAAGGCTGTGAACAGAATGGTCTTTTATTTCAAAGACTGATTTGTGTGGATGTGTGCCGTTTAAAGTAATTAGAAGTTCTTTCCCATTCAGTCCCCCAAAGCACTGATATGTAGACCATATCCAAGGATGAGCCAGAAATAAAAGGCCTCACAAGTCTCACTAACAAAATAACTAGCAGATACCAGAAACTATGCAACAGTGGCTGCCATGAAAAAGGTCATTCTTTTTTCTTAGTATAAACCATTAATCAATGGAATATAATTGTTTGGCTGCTTACAAGGGCCAGCAGCATACAGACTATGTTTCTTCCCTGGCATAATTACAAAACAGTAAAAGTTCAGAAATATAACCCAATTCTACCTCCCCTTTTTACCCCTTTTCAATTCCTCACTGCCCTTTGGGCCTCAGCTTTGGAAGCAAATGGAAGACAGACTGAAGTTTTCTCAATTGAGCTGAAAGCTAAGAAACCTTTGATATGCTAATGGGATCCTTCAAAGGGTAAGAATTCACACTTGCATTAATTCAAACAATTTGTGCAGAATGATGTGAAATGGCACCTCTTTTAGTAGCAAGTAACAAAAGGGAGGGAATCTGAGTATCTGAAGAAACCAAACAGAGGATTTGTTCTGCAGGATTCTTTCTAACAAGGACAATATTTTCTGAAGGAAAAGAAAAACACACCTGAAGCCCCAAATAAGCTATCTTTCCTTTCTACCATACCAATTATATGTGCATCTAATAACCATCACAGGTATTATCAGAAGCTATTATTATCTCAACATATGAGCAAGCAAACAAATCTTCCTGTACCTGAAAGCCTCTGAAAAGGTAAGAGGTTTTTTTTCCCTTTATCCAGTATCACCTTCCTCTAAATTTCATTGTGACATTTATTTTTGATATTCTAGTGCTAAAAAGAAAAGGAAAAAAAGCAAACCTCCTTTCAGACATCTCCAGCATGCCACACACACACACTTTCTTTGCATTGTCTCCAGGTGGCCCTAGACTTCTTTCTACAAGCAAAGAAGAAACCAGTCTTTAGGCCACAACGGGAAAAGAACTGTTATTTATTGCTAAGTGGAAAGCTTTCTAGGAGACAGGCAAAGGACAGTTTGATCCCTTCTGCTTCCTTGTGTGATAGGTGAAAATGTGTGTGCAACAAGTGGATCTTTTTTTATTCAAGGAGTGCAACTTTTCCCTTTCAATATACAACTGAAATACAAGAGGAGGAACAAGACCCGGCAGGGCCTGCTTAGACATTCATGCAGCCAGATTAATGAAATCAACTGCCAGGCAGTTTCCTCGAAAAGAATCTCTCTCTCAGTCGGGGAATCTGTGCTTCCACTAAAGAATGTTGGAGGAGCAAACCAAAAACAGAGAGGAGAAAAATCTCTTACAGTAACAGGATCCAGATGGCTCTTGCTGTTACTATAAAACTTGTAAGGCTGCTTTTGAAGCTTTTTCTTCCATCTCTGAAGCAGGAAAGATTACCCAAGGAACTTTCTGACATTAACACAAACACTAATAATCTCTTCCCATGGTGAAATAAGAACTTAAAACAGTTAGAAGACGATGGCTGGAAAGATCTGGACACCCCCCCACTCCCCTCCATACATTTCTTGTTCAGCATTAGCCCCTCTCTCTTTGGCAGGCTTCTTTGCAAGTGAACTTATTTAAAATCAGCGGAACACCTCATGTCTCCTTACAGGGAACTATCACAGGGCCCTATGAATAGCTCTAACAAGCTGACAATTATACAGCACATTTTTAAAAAGGAAAAAAAAAAGTTCCATCAAAATTGATGATAAAGGCTGCCAGATCAAATGGGTAGGGTGGGGCAAAGTAGTTTAGCAAGTCAGAGAGATCCCTCTCCCTGAACCCGCCCAATCAATCCAGGGTCTCATGCCACCAGCCACCCACAAGAACAGGCAAAACAAGGGGAACAATCGCCCCCATGTGAAGGTGTTCTTCCAAAACCTAAATCCTCTGAACAAGAACTTGGTTGCTAAGAGGTATCAATGGATTCTTCTCCCAGGAAAGTTCCCTTGGCTTGAATCTGATCTACCTGGCCCTCCTCTACCAGGACTCTTAAGTCTTTTCTCCAAGATCCCTTGATCCTCCTCTTGGTTCACAACTAATTGCATTTTCAGGTCACCCTTCTTTCCCTGTCCCTTGTTTCATGGCTCTTGGGAAGCCCCACTGGCATTCACCCTCACTGGTATCTTTGCCAGAAGAAGGAAACCAGTAGATTATTGGAAGAAGTGGCCATCACAATCTTCCTCCACTTCCCTACCTAACATGGGCCTCAGGTCCAGTTCTCACTTCTTAGCCTCTCCCTTCTCTAGTCATAAATAATATTCTCATTTATGTAGTGGGTTTTTTTTTTTTTAAAAAAAAAGGTAAAATAGAAATGTTTGAATGAATGCGAATAAGGAAAGAGTGGGACAGGAAAGAGTTCCCGGCATCTCACGGGTGTATTGGCGGGGTTCCCTTTCCCCACAGGGAAAACAAAGGACCAGGAACGCGCACCCCGTTCTCCCACGAAGCCGCCCCCTCGCGTGCAAATGGCTCGCAAACCAGGAGGAACCCAAGTAACCAAACAGGTACCGTAGGTACAGAAAAGCTCATTTCCCCCCCCCACCACCACCACCACCAACCTCGCTTACCTTTGGATTTGCAGCCAATTGCGGGCCAGGGTTTCTCTGGCATCTGGGTGCCCCAGAAAGGAGGTGCAGGATGAGTCCCTTTACGATCACGAGGGTTGGGCCTGGGAAGCGGCAGCAGCAAGCCAGATCGAGCAGAAGGATCGCCGGTCAGGCAAAAGAGCCGGGGCTGGGTAGAAGTGTTAGAAAGCCGGGGAAACAGCTGGCTTTGCAGCTCGCTGAGCTGGGACAAAAAAAAAACAAAAAAACGTACAAAAAGCAGCGGCTTCTCTTCTTCCTCGTCCTTCTCCCTTTCTCCCAGCAAACCCAGCCAGCCGAGGGGCTTTTGGAGGGGTTAAGTCAACATTTTCCCCCCGCAGTTCCTAACGCGCGCTGCTCTTTCTCTCCCTCCCCTCCCAAAAAAAGAGGGAGGAAGGCAAATTAATTGGGGAGAGGAGGAAAGAAACGGCACAAGCCAGAAAGGAAAATCGAAACAATTCTTCCGGTACTCTAAAAGCACCACAACAAAAGAGAGCTAGGTGCAAAGCCCACTGGATATTACCAGCCCTGGAGTCCTGTATTTTTTCTTTTCTTTAAGTAACTGGAACGATTGTTCAAAAAAGAAAAGAAAAACGGAAAACAAAACCACGATGCCAACAGGAGAATCAAGGCGATCTTCGGGTTCTTTTCTTGAGGGAGAAGGCGAAGGCGAGAAGGGGGTGCAATTGCAATTCGCAGAGAGACCCAGGCATTTAAAAAAAAGAATATATATATCAAATATTTTCTTCTAAAAAGGCAGCCTCTCTTTCTCCGTCCTTTTCTTCCATCTTCTTTGCATCACCCTTGATGACATTCTGGCCTCTGGCAGGATCCCGTTCCAGCCCTTCCTTCCTCGGGCTTCGCGTCTTCCTCGGATGCTTTGCTCCTGCCTGCCCCGTGAAGAACAGGAGATCAAGAGCCCAACTGGCCGCGCTTAAAACCACGGGGAGAAGAGAGCCCGGGCATGAAATCGCCCCAAAAGAAGCAAGGAATGGAAAGGGTGTGGGGGGAACCCAATGAATAGTACCGCCAGCTCCTTTTCGTTCATGCACCTCTCCGTGTGTGACTGGGGATTGCGAAGTCCTGACACAGACTCTCCACTAGCTCTGAACTGGAGCCACCTCCAGCCTCCACCTCTTCCAATCTCCACCCCCTCTCTCTCTCTCTTTCTCTCTCTCTCTCTCTCTCCCTTTCTCTTCTCCCCACCCCTGGGCTCAGCTAATCATATAAACATATTATCGTGGAGAGAAACGGCGACAGCGGCAGCTTTTCTTCTCTTCCACACACACACACCCCCACACACCCCACTCCCGCCCCCTCTAGCCCGCTTTTCGGTGGGGGGGGGGGCCCTCTTCCTTTTCTCCCCTCCTTCTCCCGCCAAAACTAGGAGTTCTGGCAAATAAAAACAGATTAGAGGCAGCTAAGTACCGAACGCGAAACGGATAATCTAAAAGCTCGATCTGCCACCACTGGCCATTTTC
>JANHFM010001902.1:844904-855594 GCA_032468115.1 Grayia smithii | reverse complement strand
GAGATTTTGCAATATCCTTCCCCCAGGAGTGGGGAGGGAATGGGGATTTTGCAGTATCCTTCCCCTGCCATGCCCACTGAGCCACGCCCACAGAACCGGTAGTAAAAAAAATTGGATTTCACCATTGAGGAGAAGATGTGTTGAATATGTTCACCTTCTTGGGTTATTTGTAAAAATAATAAAAGCAGGAGGAGATAGATAGATAGATAGATAGATAGATAGATAGATAGATAGATAGATAGAATTCCCTCATCTCAAATCCCAATCCTAATTCCTGAAAGGCTATATAATTTATGATAAGATATTGAATTTATAATATTGGTTTTGAATATTTTAAAAACTATTCCAAGAACTCATATTTTTATCTTTATCTTTACAACTATTTTTATTTCAAATCAGGAAATAAATGATTGGCAATCGTACTGTAATGGAAATGTATTTTATTGTATTAAATGTAAGCTTGAAGTCTATATAATTATGCTGGGTGTATTGAATTTGGAACTGATTTACTGTATCGTGATTTATCTGTCTTAATTTCCGGTACAACAATGAAGTTTCCTTTATGATCAATTCTCTTATTCATGTGCTACTTGCAAAAATACTAACTAAAGATTCCTAACATTTTCTACAATATAATTTTAGAGAGCTGGCCAAACTGTTTTTTTCTTGGTAGGGAAAAAGGGAAAGAGAATAGCTGCATTAAAAAAGAAAAATGATACAGAAAATACAGAGGTGGGGTTAAAGTGGTAAATAGAATTGGTGGATTCATGATCTATTTTTTTTTCTTCAAATGATTAAGAGAATGGATTCTTATAAATACGGCTATGGTATCACTATATTTTAAGAATAGCAAATGGCAAAAGGGTAAAATAAAAAGTTATAGTTTTCAGTTGTAATTTCAAATAGGAGTAGGGAAAATCATTCATTTTCTAACATTATTGACTTGAGTTTGTATTTCCTGTTTGTAAACTGCTCATCTCTGTCACATTAGATTGGCTGATAGATGTCAATCCTGAACTAAGTTATAGGCATTTTTTTTCTCCTTCTCATTTTCCTCCTATTAGTCTTAATATTATGCTGTATACAATTATTAACTGTGCTGGAATTCATACAGGCTTTTAAAGCATGATTTTTCTTCACAGTAATTCTGTGAATTAGTTTAAAGAGAGGTATCAGAAAATGTAGGGACTTAATAAAATACATAAAGAAAAGCTAGAATTAATCAGTAGTAAAGGTTATTTTGTATCAGCCCGAAGTAGTAGTCATATGTGTTAATGTAAATATGCTCTGAAAACTATTTGGAATTTCATCTCTCACAATAGTTAATTGGTGTTGGCATATTGTTTTCTTTTCATTTCAAATCAGTTTGTGTGTGTGTGTGCGTGTAAACATTTGTGCATAGGTATACACTTAATTCCATTAGCAAAACTACTCTGGCATGATATACATATAATTAAAGCTACATATTCATCATCGTATTTGTTAAGAAATACTCACTCCCCATCTATTGTGCATGAAACTTCTGGTAGTAAAACAATAAACATCTGTAAGTCCAGTTAGTGACATTGAAAAGATTTATTAAACATCGAATCAACTAATGAGCAATAGATGGTGGCAAAAATCATATGTTATATTGTTACTAACTCCTGAGATTTGCAGTCTGTTGGCATAATTTGGGCATGAATGCATAATTTATAGGAAAGCCTCTATTTTTTCCAGAGTTCCAGTTGATGAAAGTTGTATTTAAATACCCTGTAGTTAGATTATTAACTTTTGCAAAATAGAAACAGATGTGTGTCTTAGTATGCCATTAAATTTATGATTTACATAGTACCCCTGAATACATCAACAGAACCCAATGAATCTAATTTGCTTCGGGATTTACAATAACCTGATCTGGTACGTGTAAGTACTGAAACACTTTAAACAAAATTAGAAAACTATTACATTTTGTTTGGTTAAAAGTGCAATTGTCTTTATTAATGACAAAAACTTAGAAAACCTTTCTTTGTTCAAGGATTTTTCTTTTATACAAATGTGCATTACATTTAATACATTTTTGTCGCTACTTTCCGCATTTTAAAATAAACTAGCCCATTGAATAGGAGCCTGTCCAATACAGTGCCAAAATCCAGCTTTCAAATAAATAGCAGATTTCATTAAAAAGAGAAAGAAAACTTAGCATTTGTTGTCAAAAACTTGTGCATAAAGTTACCTTTTTAATGATTATATTTAACTTATGTGTTATTTATATAGATTTATATAGTTAATAGATGGCTATTTTTTTTTTCAGAGCTTAATCTTACAGTTGGGAAGGTTTATTCCCCAGTAAACGTAAACTGTAACTCTAGTGCTGGTGAAGTGCTACCACAGAATTGTGCATTTGTAACTTACATACGTTTTGTGCCTTGAATGACTAGAAAAAAATTATAATACTTATTAGCATGGGTAATGAGTATTGTTTCTTTTATTAAATCACATTTCTATAATTACAAAAAAAAATGGAACATTGAATACCTTATGAATGAATCCAAATATACATGTTCCAGGATAATGTTGCAAGATCCAATCTGGCTCGGGCACTGGGACCAGTTTACTCTTCCGAGCTTTCAAACTTGTGCTGGAGCCCTATTCTATTCATAAAATAGCCCAAGGCACATATTCCAGTAAGAAGAAGTTCCCTGAAGAAGGGCTCCAGAACGAGTCCGAAAGCTCAGAAGAGTAAACCTCTGTTTCCAGTGACCGACTCAGATTGGATATTGAATACCTTCACTCAAAGGCAACAGGAAAAAAGAATTCCAATTTGCGTGTGTGTGTGTGTGTGTGTGTGTGTGTGTGTGTGTGTGTGTGAATGTATGAAGAGATACCCATGCTAATTAATGTTTCAGTCCCTGGAAAATAGCTCTTGGGAAAAATAAATAACCATCTCTAAGGACCTGGCTTCTTGGGCTGTGAAGGCAATTTTTTTTCTCCAAGCCATATTAAGCTATTCTGTATACATAAAAGTGAAAAGTACTCACGCATTAATCATGAAATCTCCAGAACAGGGGTGAAACCAGCTCGGGCGAACCAGTAGCAATTGTGGCAGGTGGTTCGGAGAACTGGTAGTGATGGTGGCGCCAGGCTCCACAATTGCTACTGGATCGCCTGAGCCGGTCAAAACAGGACCGGCTGAGGAAGAGAAGGGGAGAGGAGAGGAGAGACTTCTGTGGAGCCAGCCTGAGGAAAGGAAGGGGATAGAGAGAAGAGGCTTCTGTGGGGCAAGCCTGAGGGAGAGAATGGGAGAGGAGAGGCTGATCGTAACTACTCATTAATTTTCAAACTCTAAGTGTTGATTTATCAAGCCCATAATTTCATAGTGAAGCACGAGTGTCCAGCTAGTTCTTAGATAAGGTAGTAGCTCCGTTTTATATCCAAAGACTTTATATGTTTAGGGAATAAGGTATGAAGTGGAATGGTAATTGGTGCAGAATTCAATATCTATCATCGGTATTTCCGATGATCAGCTGTGCCATGCAATTTATATTCACTAGAAAGCAGGAAATCCTGCTTCCTAGCAAATCTAAATCACATGGCACAGCTGTTCCGCCCCACTGTTCTACTTACCTTCTTAAGCCTCCTTTTTCCAATGAAGTGTGCCTGTCAGACTTGGAAGCCTTATTAGGTGGCTTCCAACCTGCCACTTTCTAAACTGTGTATGTGCGCCTGCACAGCACGCATTTGACGCACACCACGCATGTGAGGGCAGTGAACCAGTGGCAAACCACGGAGGATTTCACCACTGGTTTGCTTCCTGAATACATCTGGGTTGACCATTTCAGGCATAAATCACTGTAGTTAGATGGCCTCTAAACCTGATTCAGCAATGTTCTTACATGTTCTTATCCATCCCAGTTGAGGAAGTGATAATGTGTTATGCTCCCATGTATTTAACAGTAAATCAGCAAAGAAACAAGATAAACAATGTTCTAGACCAGTGGTTCTCAACCTTCCTAATGCCTCGACCCTTTAATACTGTTCCTCAAGTTGTGGTGACCCCCAACCATAAAATTATTTTCATTGCTGCTTCATAACTGTAATTTTGCTGCTATTATGAATCGTAATGAAAATATCTGATATGTAGGACGTATGTTCATTGTTACAAATTGAACATAATTAAAGCATAGTGATTAATCACAAAATGTAATATGTAATTATATATTGTGAAATATTTACTGATGTTACTGGGTAACATCATCAGTGCTAGAAAGGAGTGGGGCTTATGGGGGGGGAGGACTATGTCATCCATGGTGCTCTCTGAGCTTGGGTGATGAAAACATTTCATCACCCATCTAGAGCTAGAAGGGAGTGGGATCTGTGGAGTGAAGGAGGAAGAAAAGGAGAACTAGGACTGTGTAGTCCTTGGTGTCTTGATCTCAGAGCCAGGTGGTTTTCTTGCAGACGTCTCATGACCCAACTAAGGAACATCATCAGTGCTAGAAGGGAGAATGGAGAAAGATTTGGAGGAAGAGGAGGAGCAGGGGAGGATAATTACAACCGTGGGGTCCTTGGCATTCTCTCAGTTTGGTTTTCTTACAAGATGTTTCCTAACCCAACTAGGTAACATCATCAATGTTAGACTGTCCATAGCATTTATTTGGTTCACTAATTTAGTCACTTTGTCAAAGAATAAAATAAGATTTGTTTGGCATGATCTGTTTTTGATGCAGCTATGCTGGCTTCTGGTTATAACTTTGTTTGCTTCTAGGTGTTCACAGATTTGCTGTTTGAAAATTTTTTCCAGAATCCTCCCAGGTATTGATGTCAAGCTGATTAGTCTGTAGTTTCCTGGATCTGTTTCTTACCCTTTTTTTTTTTTTTGTGGGAAGATGGTAAGGAAATCAGTTCTTTTCCAGTCCTCAAGTAGTTCCTTGGTGCTCCTAGAATTCAGTAGTGATTCAGTAGTTCGGAGATCATATTCTGCCAATTCCTTTAGAACTCTGGGATGTAATCCATCAAAACATGGTGATTTGAATCCATTTAGAGCAGATATTGACAGGTGTTTTATTATATTATTTTTGCTTATTTTAATTTGTATTCCTAGCCTGTCTTTTACAGTAAGTTGGGTTGATTTATCTTTTTGTATGAAGACAGATGCAAAGAGTTAAGCAGTTCCACTTTCTCTCTACAGGATGTTACTTCCTTGCAATCATCAAGGGACTGATTTATTTATTTTTTTCTTGTTTTTTATGATTTGAAAGAAACTTTTTGTATTATTCAAGTCTTACTTTGTTCTGAACCTTAGCTTTCCTAACTTTGTCTTTGCATGTTCGGGCTATTTGTTGGTTTCTGCCTTAGTTATCTATCCCTTTTTCATTTTTTTTAATTTATCCTTTTTTTTCCTTTCAATTTGTCTGAGAGTTCTTTGTACAATCATACTGGTTTTTCCCTGAGTTTCTTGTTTCTCTTTTTGAGTGGTATTGAGCTGGATTGGGCTTTTATATTAATATTTTTCAGTTTCCCAAGCTTCTTGAGTTAGCTTCCCCTTTAAGTTTTTCATCCAAGGGGATCCATCCCAAGCTTTTTCTGAGTTTATCAAAATCAGCTGTTTTAAAGTCTAAGACACTGGTTTGATTATGTTCTGTTGCTTGTGTCTGTATTATATTGAATTCTAGTATGACCTGGTCATTCTCCCCCTAAGTTCCTGCAGCTTCAATCCCCTCTATCACTTTTTCTCTGTTAGTAAGAATGAGATCCAGTATAGAGGTAACTGTCCCTCTAAATCCCTCCTTTACCGTTTGAGCGACAAAGTTGTTAACTAGGTTGGTGAGGAACCTTTTTGACCTTCCACTTGTTGCAAAGATGCTCTAACAGTTGAGGTCAGGATAGTTTAAATCCCCCATTAGTACTGTGGTGTGTTTCCTACATACATTTGTTAACTGGTTAGCAAACAGTTCATCTATTTCTTCTGCTTGGTGGGGTGGCCTGTAGTATACACCTATGGCAATGTCACCGTGTATATTTCCTAAACTTTGAGCATTAGTGTATAGGAATTTAAATTCTTTGTGGTTGACCCTGGGTATACTTCCTACATCTCCATTTTTGCATTGAATTTTTTCTGCTTTCCCTTCACTCCCTACCTCCTTATTTGGTTGGTTATCCTTATTTAGAGGTTTTTGCTTGGTATTAGGTTCTAAAGGTCATAAAGATTTATCTCTCTCCCACTCAATTTTAGTTTAAAGCCTTTCTGATAAGATGAGCCAATCATTTTCTGAATACACTCTTCCTGGTTCTTGTGAGGTGCAGCCCATGCCTTGCAAGGAACCCTTCATGTAGGTAACACAGACCATGATCAATATTCTCTTGATGGCACCAATTCTTAAACCAGTGGTTCATTTCTAAAATTCTTTGCTCCCTCATAGAATGTTGGCCTTTTGTTGGAAGTACAGATGAAAACACCACTTCTGCTTCTAAGGCCTTAATTTTCTTAACTAGCTGTTCATAATCTCTTGTCATTGTTTTCAGGTTCATTGTCATGTCATTAGTCCCCACGTGAAGAAGCACCAAATGGATAACACTGAAATCAGATAGACTTTATTTTATTTCAACACTGCTGGAAAGGTTCAGCTGCATCTGTTAAGTGTTAAGACACTTCCTGGCACCGACTGCAGCTCAGACTATCAGCTATTAGTGGCTAAATTGAATCTCAAACTGTGCAAAGTGAAGGTGTACTATCCCTTCCAAGGTCAATGAGAGCAACATGTGACCTTTGTACATCACAGAAGTTAAGAATAGCTTTTGAACCACTGTATCTAGAAGGGAAAGATCCAAGTGAACAGCGGTGAGAGATCCGAGATAACATCATGGAAATTGCTGGAAATTATGTGTCACGCCAAAAACCAAAGAGAACAAAAAAGTGGTTACTTGATGACACCATCAAAATAGTTGATCAGCCAAAGCCAAAGGTAATAAAGATAAAGTTGAAAAGCCAAATAAAATTTTCCAATGTGAAGCCAGTAAAGACAAAATAGGCAATGGGAGAAGCAGTTTCAAACATCTGAAAGAAGCTAACAGGAAGGGACATACTAAGGACTTGTTTGCCGTAATGAAAGTGATGCAATCCAGCTTTTCAGCACGGCAAGAAATTGTTAAAAATTGCAACGGGAATGTACTAAGGGACCAGCAGAAGACCAAGAACAGATGGAAAGAACATATAGATGGGCTCTTAAGCAGTTTGATACCATCAAGATGACAATGATGACAGCCCAATTAATAAAGAACCAAACATTTTGGGGGGGAAAAGTAAAATGGGCATGGAGAAAGAAAGACTATCCAACTATTGCATGATTGCATTGATTTCTCATGCAAGCAAGATTTTGTTAAAGATCATTCAACAGAGGCTACAGAATGTTGTTGATCAAGAGTTACCTGATATACACAATGGCTTTGGAGACAGAGCAACTGTGGTGCTGGCATAAATTATTGTGTATACCATGGACAGCCAGAACAAGCAAGAAAGAGGCGTTGAATCGTATAAAACAAGAAACATCACTAGAAGCCAGAATCACAAGACTACATCTGATTTACTTTGACCATGTCATGTGTACAAATTCATTAGCGAAGGCAATGATGCTCAGAATGGTGGATCAAGAAGAAAGGGCAAACAAAGAACTCTCTCAACTGATACCATCAAAGCTGATATAAAGATGCACATTCAACAACTGAAAGAAGCTGCACTTGATAGGGTAACATGGAGAGCACTTGCCTATAAAATCACCAAGATTCAGACATGACTGAACAGTTAAAACTAACTAACAACAAACATTAAACTCCTTTTTGTTTCAAGCTAAACCACAACAGTAAATTGAGAAATACCTTATAAATAGATGGCAGGTAATAAAAGAAGATTTATTGTTTTCAGCTTAATCCTGATGATAATGTCCCGCCCCAAATATAAAGCCACAAAGATTCAATATTTTTATTAGACCCAAAATGTCACAAAGCAATAAGCTAATTTCCAAATATTTTATCTGTGCTCTAGAAGTTCTAGTTGGACAAGATGTTAAAAAAGGGGGTGCATAATTGATATACACAATTCCTTTGCCAGATATATTAGAGCTGCCATTTGATAACGAACTTCAGGAAGTTAACATGAGTATATATGCAAGGCAAGTTGTTTATGATGCCACTTAGATGTGATAGAACAGCTTCAATGAGAATTATGATACCTGAAAAGGGAGGAGTGAAAGATCAGAAAGCTAACATAAGATGGGTGATAGAGAAAGCGAGATAATACATAATTGTGGTTTATGTTTAGAGGAAGTTTCATGTGTAGAGGGCTTTCGTGTGTAGATTCTGCAAAATGTATATATTAAGACTATTGAATGCATCAGAAAACTCTGAGGAACTTTTACAATGAATCAAAAAACATCATAAAAATTGAATTTAGAGAAATAGCGAGGGTCAGGAGAGGAAAAATGCAACAAGAATGCATATCTATATATCCCTATATCTGCTTATACAGAAAATATATTATAAAAACGGGATGTGGTGGCTCAATAGCTAAGACACTGAGCTTATCGATCAAAAGGTCAGCAGTTCAGTGGTTCGAATCCCTAGTGAGCTCCCATTACTTTCCCAGCTTCTGCCAACCTAGTAGTTTGAAAGCATGTAAAAAATGCAAGTAGAAAAATAGGGACCACCTTTGGTGGGGAGGTAACAGCGTTCTGTGCGCCTTTGGCATTTAGTCATGCCAGCCACATGACCACGGAGACATCTTCGGACAGCGCTGGCTCTTTGGCTTTGTAATGGAGATGAGCACCGCTCCCTAGAGTCAGGAATGGCTAGCACATATGTGTGAGGGGAACCTTTACCTTTACCTTAGTCGGGATCCATTTTGCCAGTTCTGATCTTGTCAGCTCTTGGTTTCGCAAGTCCTTTCATTCTCCAGATGCTGTGACAGTGTACAGTTCTGATCAATCCTGAACTATTCCATAGAACTCTACTTTCCTTCACATTATAATAAACCTTACTGATATCAGTCTCATTGATCTCAACCAGGTATTTCTGAAATACATGGTCTGTCTAAAAGTTCTCCCTTAAGTAACTCCATTACATAATTTCAATCCCATCTTGAGCCAGTGGTGGGTTGTTCCTGGTTCGGTCCGGTTCTTTAGAATAGGTAGCGGTGACGCTGTGATGTCACCGAACCGGTTCTAAGAGTCCCGGACCGAAGCCCCCCCCCACGCGCCGGTACTTACCTGCCCCTGCGTGCAAAGCGTGCTTGCGCACATGCGCAGGAAGCTTTTTTGGGAGCTTTTTTTGCTTAAAAAAGCTTCTGTGCATGCGCGGGAGTGCCCGTTCGGCACGTACATGCACCAAACGCGTGCTCCGCGCATTCCAACCACATGCAAAGCGTGTGCACCTATAGAACCGGTAGCAAAGGTAAATAGAAGCCACCCCTGTCTTGAGCCCACGATGAAAAGCTGTGACATGCTGTGAAGACTTTGTTAAACAATACCAATGGTAACCGTTATCTGTTGAAACAAATCAGAATGTTGTCCTTAGTTTGTCCTTGGTGATATTCTCTTCTGGTTAAATTTAAATCGGTCTCGTTTGGAGTGTTGACTTTTCTAAAATATACAAAGGAAGGAAATTCCTTTCCATTCTTAGTTTTATAGTGGATTTACAAGATTTAATTTGGGCATCAGAGCTCTATAACTATCTTCTTTCTACGAACATTTTCAGTCAGGCTAATAGAAGGCTTAATCTAGTCTGCATGTTACTGTGCTGTAAATTTCAGCAAATCAACAGATAAGTCTTCAACCATCAAATCACACTGAGGTCTAAAAGTTAGTTAAATATAACAGAAATTATGAACATTTTCTGTTCTAACGTAAAGACATCAGCCAAAGAAGAATCGGATATCTCACAGAAATCTATGCCAGCAAAGAGTCCTGCCTATTACATTTGTGTAACAAATGCAATTTGCATTGTTTAGCTATGATCTAAGTTGCTAGTCAGGAATTGTGTCTCGTATATTTATGTATGTAGTTTCTGTAATCAAAAGGAGAAGAGTTATGTGTAGTTTCTCATCCCCAGTGCAGCTGTTCATATGAATGGATTTTATGGTGTGTTGCAAATAACACTTTTTAAAAAACTATATAGTTTCCTTGTGTTAGCTAGGCAACATTTAATATGTAATCTTCCTTAAAGCTTCCCTCTGGACTGTTGAGATATACATAGGATTATTCTTTCCTGCTGGGAGTTCATGTAGATGTACCGTACATGAAAGTTTCTTCTTCTCATCCTTTTTAATATGGAGGCTGGGTTTTTATATGCAGAAGACAACATCGCAGTCATATTGATTTTCCAATCAACACATTTTCCAAAGCCCCAGAGGGCAGGTCAAGAAACAATGGGTGGAAACGAATCAAGGAGAGAAGCAATCTGAAATTAAGGAGAAACTTCCTAACATTGAGGACAATTAACCAGTGGAACAGTTTGCCTTCAGAAGTTGTGGGTAGTGCTTCATCACTGGAAGTTTTTAAGAAGAGACTGGATAGCTATTTGTCTCAAGTTGTATAGGGTCTCCTGCTTGAGCAAGAGGTTGGACTAGAGGACCTCCAAGGTCCCTTCCAGCTCTATTCTGATTAATTGATGACAAGCAGTATTTAATAGCACTTAGACTTATATACTGCTTCATAGTGCT
>JANHFM010001902.1:815989-831460 GCA_032468115.1 Grayia smithii | reverse complement strand
GCACACTTCCCCGGTCGCTCCAAAACCTCCTCTCCAGAATGCTAGCCTCGTCGAGGTTATGCTGTCTTTCTGGATTCCGCTCTTTGCAAAAGACCCGATTCAAAGGAGAGAGCACTCTCCTGAGCCGCTGCAACGTTTCGCCACCATCCCGGAAGTCTTATCTGAAGATTTTAATGGGTTAAAAAGTCATCTTATACGCCGGAATATACGGTATTTTTGTTGCATATCTGGGGATTTGGAGATCGGCTCCACCAGATTTTCTTATATCGATAAAGAAGAAAAAAGAAGTTTTCGGAGGCAACACTTTAATTTAAAAAATATTATTCACTTCCTGAATGTGGTCTCTTTTCTGAAAGGAAGAAAACCCTACCATAGGGTAGACCCTACCATTGCTTGGCTCAGTGCCTGCAAATCTTTTGATCTGATTTAATTGAATGTTTATTTAACTTATTTGTGCCTTCAGTTATGTAAACCATTATTCTCTCCATTCTTTATCTCCTCCCATAGGCAGTTCTATAGGCTATTTAACATAGGACAGTTGGCGTGTGTTCTGCACTATCCTTGATTCCTTCACTCTATTCTGAATTACTAGGCATCTGCAACTAATTCCTGATGATGAAGATAAGTGGAACTTATATACTTATGTATATGTTGGTATTAGGAGGTATGTAGGCATCTCCTCATAATTCCATATTCATTTTTGCTCTTGGGGTTAGTTCGGCAGTTTGAATCTCACCGGTTCAAAGCTCAATTCTATCCCTCTAGGCTGCATAAACAGAGGTATAGAATCAAGATCATATAAAGTGTTAATATTACTTTATAATGCCTTGGAAAGGCCATAGCTGGAATACTGCATCTAGTGTTGGTCGCCACAATGTAAAAAAGTACAGAGAAGAGCAACAAAGATAATTAGGGGACTGGAGGCTAAAACATATAAAGAACGGTTGCTGGAATTACGTATGCCTAGTTTAATGAAAAGAAGGACTAGGGGTGACATGATAGCAGTGTTCCAATATCTCAGGGGCTGCCACAAAAAAGAGAGAGTCAAACTATTCTCCAAAGCACCTGAGGGCAGGACAAGAAGCAATGGGTGGAAACTAATCAAGGAGAGAATCAGCTTAGAACTAAGGAGAGATTACCTGACTGTTAGAACAATTAATCAGTGGTACAACTTGCCTCCAGACGTTGTGAACGCTACAACATTGGAAGTTTTTAAGAAGAGATTGGATAACAATTTGTCTGAAATAATATAGGGTGTCCTGCCTAAGCAGGGGGTTGGACTAGAAGACCTCCAAGGTCCCTTCCAACTCTGTTATTCTATTCTATTCTATTCTATTCTGTTCTGTTCTGTTCTGTTCTGTTCTGTTCCGTTCCGTTCCGTTCCATTCTGATCGAACAGATGGCAAGAAGCAAGTGAGTGGACGTGGGAAGACCTGTCAGATACTTTTTAAGGTAAAGTGGTAAGTCTCCTCACCTCTGTTAATTCCAGTTCTCTCTCTGTCCTTTTATTAATTTTGAACTTCTTTCTCCAGTTTCTTCTAGTCTTCATGGAGTAAATGAATCAGTATAGCAGGAACTGGTGCGAATCTATATGCAATTTCAAGTATTCTGAAGAGCGTACATTATTAGAATACTGTGTTCAATGTGTACAATTGTGTGCATCTCAACACTAGGTCTGAAAATGCTGCAAAAGGTCATATTGAATACAAATATCTCGGGCCAGCCAAATCAGAAATCCCAATGGGTCAGAAAGAATATACTGGCTGAAAAATACATGTATAGTCTTAGATCTTGGACATCATAATTAAAACTTTTATTTGAAACCGTGCCTTATATTATGTTTTCTTCAATTGGAAGCATGCCTTTGCTATTTTACAGAGAGCAAAAAACTTCCAGGGCATGCTTGTTTGTGCGTAGGTACACACACACACACACACACACACACACATCCTGTATCTCACCCTCCTGAGATTACAGTTTTTCAGCCATATTTTTCCCCAGGGTAAAACTAGTTGAGAACTTTGAGGAATGAGAAGGTCAAAGAACAATGGAAGATGGAATGGTCAAGTACAACTCTCCTGAACGATTAGCATATCTTATCCAGATTATCTTTTTATAAAGTCTCATTTTATTCATGAACTCTTGCAGGTACAGTATGATGAACTTTCATTTATTTGCTTGCAAAGATGCTCTAATTAAAAGGTAAAATCTTGCCTTTTTTTACTTAGTCTTGAAATAGGAAAAACTTTGCAACTCCTAGTGTGTATGTTTGTTCTGTAAACAAGGTTGCATGCAACTCTAACTGAAGATGGAGTGTCTATATTGAGAAAGTATACCATTTTAAATTCACATATGCAGCAAAACCCTAGTGAAACATAAATAAGGATCAATTTTTATACAGTTCAACATGGTAAAACATTATATAGGCCTAACCCTCTTTCAATCTAAAGGAGAGATACAATTCTTTTCTTTACTGATAGAACATAAACTATATTTATGTGTGTGGGTATGTATATATTACAATAAATTATGTAGAAAAATGCATTGGTGAACACCCCAGGTTTCCAAAGCATTTCCAGCAGAGGTGGTAAATCTTTTTATTTCTTTAGAAACAACCACCAAAAATACTCAACAAATATTCAATGGGAGTTTTATAGATGGCTTTATAGGGTCTGAATATGCAAATACTTACATCTATATTAATATTATCCTTATCAACTTGCATATTTATTTTAAGTGAATTTTCATTATTTTAAAATGACAATTCGCTTGTTCTCACTGCATTTATTGGTGTCAGATACAGAAAATAGATTTCTGCTTACCATTCTGGGAAAGATGAAATTCATCATTATGCCAAAAATACCCTGGAAAGCAAAGACACGTTATTAGTTATTATGCCCTTATCCACGGGGATTCTCAACATAATGGATCAGCAACCACACACAAAAAAATAAAACAAATCAATGACTAAAAATACAAAGCAAGCTTTTCAGAGTGTGTCAAAAATGTCACATCTGCTTTTGTGTCAAAAATGTCACATCTGCCTAGGCCACTCTGGTCAAATCAGAAACTCCTTGGTGTCTGTGCGTGCGTGTGTGTGAATGTTAGTGTGAAAGATATGTATTTATAGACCATTCATTAAAACTAAAACTACTGTAGCACATAGATGAACTACTTGTTTGTAGGAAGGCTTGAGTTCAATCCTGGTATTGCTAACAAAGACACTCACAAAACAAGTCATCTGACAGTCTTCTGACACTAAAGGACCAGCTATCACTAAACTGATCAGGGTTGAGTTTCTTTTTTCCTCCTCAGAAGTGTTTCCAATGGCCAAGTGCTTCCACCAACAAAACTGAAAGGTTTGCTTCCTTCCCCCACTTATGTGGTTTTGGAAAATGGGGTTTTCTTTAATTCAAAAATAGGCTCATGGAATCTCACAAAGGGTTTACAAGCTTCTTTCCATCCCCTCCCCCTCCCCCATGAAAAATCATGCCCTGGAGATCTGTTAGCAAATTTCAGCAGCACACGGTAATCTAAACATAAGGGATTGATCTGAGGGCAGCCTACAGCCTTGGATTGCCTATTGACAGGGCAATGGTGATTTAAATAAACAGTTTGACCTGACATAAGCTACTTTTCTGTGTTTCTAAATTTACCCTTCCTACATGGTCATGGTTAGCACATTCATAATAAGTAGTCACCCTAAATTTAAAACATCTGAAGCAGCAAGGTCTCCAACACCAGCACTCCACATACTGTGTTTCCCTGAAAATAAGACCAGATCTTATAGTAATTTTGCTCCAAAAAATGCATTAGGGCTTATTTTCCGGTTAAGGCTTATTTTAGGAGAAATATGGCACCAAATCAGTGGTGGGTTGCTCCCGGTTCAGGCCGGTTTGCGCGATCCGGTAGCGGTGACACTGTGACATCACTGAACCGGTTCTACGTGACTGGGAGCTGGCCCTACCTGCGCACCCGCACTTACCATTGTCTGCATGGAGTGCGCTTGCGCGCATGCGCAGAACACTTTTTGGAGGTTTTTTCCGCAAAAAAAGCTTCTGCGCATGCACGGGAGTGCCTGTTCAGTGTGCGCATGTGTGAAGCGTGCGTGCGCCAAACACGTGCTCTGCACGCTCCGATCACGTGCAAAGCGTGTGCAACTTTAGAACCGGTAGTAAAGGTAAATAGAACCCACCCCTGCACCAAATGCATCCATCTGACTGACAATGTTAAATGAGGCTTATATTTGGGGTATCCTGAAAAATCATGCTAGGGCTTATTTTCCGGTTGGGTCTTTTCTTCAGGGAAACACAGTAGTTCCAGATAAGTGCAAAAGTCATATAATCTGCTTGACCAGTCTCAGAATATTACCAGTCCATCCTTATGGTCACACTGCAGTAAGCATTTAACTTCCTACAGCCTCCCCAAAATTGAAATAATTCCCCAAATAATTCCAGGAGATGCAGTGGCCTCCACAGGGGAGTTGGGCCAAAAGGAATAATGAAAGCAGCAGCCTGGTGAGACCATTCTGCCTTCTCCGTGCCCCTTTATTTATTTATTTACTCAGTTGATTTATATCACCGTCCATTTCGCAAATTGCCACAGTGGGTGGCGAGCACAGGATTAAAAACCAACATAATCACACGCCCCGTAGAAAGGTGTGGGACTTGTGGCACAAAGCCACAGTGCTGCTTCTTAATCATTCTGATGAAAGTGGCAACTGCCTGAAGACGCAGTTGGGCAGCTGAATCTTTGAATCCAACATTTTGGGAGCTTGCCAAGTTTAGGATGCCTGTGACAAAACCCCAACTGGTAAAGTAAGATTTAATAATAATAATAATAATAATAATAATAATAATAATAATAAAGATGTGATTAAATTAAACACATAGCTGAATTTTCCCCTGGCATCAAACAGCTTACTGTTGTGAATTCTAGGTATCAACTTCTTTGAACTTTGGCTCTTCAGCTGAATGTCTGACACAGAAATATTATTTTGTCCTTCCTCCTTTAAAGCTTCGGTATGGCCATTCACTGTAAGCCTACTGCTTGTATCACTAATGCTGTGATCTTACAGGATCCTTTAGCTTATGTTTGCTCATCCAATTTTCTAAAATAGCAAACTCATAGTCAAAACTCCCCCCCCCTTTTTTTTCTTTTTTCTTTTTTCTTTTTTTGTTCTGATCACCAGTTCCTGAAGAGGGCAGCACGTTCTAGATATTATTGAATCATAATCCAAGGGAGTCTGGCTTTATTGTACTGAGGGTTGGGGGAGTGCATAGGTAGATATATAAAGGCAGATAACTGGCTATTCATATCTCTTCTGTGGAAGAATAATCCACCTCATTCTTTTGTCAGGTTACAAGTCAAGGTCAAAACTGCATGGAATTATTAAGGGGAACATTTAAATAAGATCCCTGGAGCTGTGTATTTAGTAGAGAGAACAACAAAATATCAACAAGAAGTACTTCTATGAGGAGTGAGCTTTATCTTTAATATGGGAGATAACTTTTTTTCCCCTTATTGGCAGCGGATAGACTGTCACAAAAACTTCTAAAGGGGTTAGATTTAATTATCTCACTCCTTGCACATTTCATCTCGATTGCTATGGCAACATGCAGTTGCCTCAGCAGCAATGCACACTTTAATCAGATATTTCCTCACTCATTTCATTGCTGCTCACCACAGCTATGCAATGAAATTTATAGCCAAGACCTGGTAGATATTGCAGGACTTTTACAGAAATGAATGTCATTCCCTTTTCCCAGTCCGGAATTCCAGACATGTGCATTCATAAGTATGCAAACATGAGCCACCTACTCAAGTATTATTATTTTTTTTGTCAGGGAGTTTGGCACCCGATTATAGGATAGAATAAGTATGTGTAGTTTGAAAGACATTTCTACTTCACTGAATGTAGGTTGTTTTTTTTACACCTCCCTCTTTATAAGGCAACCATCCCCTTATAAAGCAACTCAACCCTGCAAACTAACCGGTAGATCTTTTAGTTTCTGCAGCAATTGTGAGAACAGAAAACACCATATCTAACCAGACTATCATTTGTTCCACTCTCACCCCACCCCTCTCCACAAAAAAAAAAAAAAAGCTTTTTGTTTAATTATTCATTCCTTGATTAGATACTTCTGGAGCAGATGACATGGCCTCCTTCAACTGTCTGATGCAGAAATCAGGGACAATTGCTAAAACACAAATAATTAGGGGCAGTGAACCAACAGCAGGAATACAATTCATAAAGCAGACAATGCAGTCATTCAGAAAACTAGAAAAATGTGCTTGCTGTTGGATTATAGGAATGTGTGGTACACTCAAATATGCATCTGGTGAAAAAAATATCAGCAGTTAGGCCTGAAGTACATGAGATGTTTATGTTTCAGAGATGTATGTGTATGGACACCCCTGAGAATTGAACGGGTGGCACTTTTTTTTTGCTCTGTTTATGAAAACATTAGCATATTAGATGCCATAGTACTCCAAATTAACTATATTTGTAGTAAATGAAAGCTCTTTTCACTTTTGTACACAGCTTTATTCCAATAACAGATACTTGTAGTATCATAAGGATTAAGTATCATAGGAGTTCTATTTTTGCTGGTAATTGTGAGGATTCTTTGCTTTTTAAGTTTGTGTACTAGAATAATACAAACCAGGGCCATGGTAATAGTGTTAGAACAGTCTTTGAAAACCAGTCATCCATGCAAGGTGCCCACGAGAAAAATATTATAAAACCAGAATTGTGTAAGATCATTCAGGACTTAGTAGCATGTTCAAGGTCAACTATTTCATTCTGCATTAAATGATGGATGCACAGCATTTTACTTATCATTAACCTTGATTCTATGCAGACCTTCTCCTCCATATGGTCCTGCTGAACACAATCCATTTAATATTTCCCTTTTAAAAGATACTCTTTACTGTTGTTACTTTTAATTCTGTTTTTATGCTAAGCTTTTTATAATTACTGTAAATTGAAGGGTTTTTTTTAAAGGAGTAGTGTATAAATACTTGACATAAATAAATAAAGATCATATGAGCAGGCTTTATATTATAAGAGCTTTTTAAAAAAATAATAATTGCTCTCTCTCTTAAATACAGAATATATTTCATGCATGCACAATGTCTATGTTGTAGGGGCCTCCATTCCTACCTCGAAAATCTTCTTCTGTCCCTAAATATATGACTAGTCAAATATGGAAACAGGAGACTTTTTTATTTATTACATGCATTTATTTGTTAAATTTGTATGCTACCCATTTCAACATCAGGTGATTCTGTCAACCCTGTTTCCTTCTCCATATTTTTAAAAAAGCTAACCTAGATATTACATGGGCAGTTCATTGGATCTCATCACATTATTTTTATTCTATGAAAAGCAAATGAGATACAGCTTTTTACTGTAACCATGCAAGGAAGATGAAAAGATCCTTTCCCTTTCTAATCCAAATAATTCTATGACTTTCCATTGTTCCATTATTGATATGCTTATGGAAAGAGAATCATGTACAGTAAGTACTCATTCTATATGTACCGAATAACTTTCCTTCCATGGCCAATTCTGGCTCCCAGTGATTATTTAAGATTAAAGCTACGGAGTAAAGGAAAGTCTTCAGACGCTATTCCTTGCCCAATTTAAATTAAGAAATGTCATGGTTTCTTCAGAGAAGAAAAAAACTGTATTTGACAATTCAGGCTAGAGTCTAATTTGAAACAACTCACAGTTATAGAATAGTCAGAAGCAGAGAAATAGCTTTAGGTTTCTAAAGATTCAAAGGTGACAAATCAAATTAAAGAGAAAAATCATATTAATCAACTGGAAGGGTGTGGAAGAGAATAAGGTGCAACCCTTCCCACCCAGGTTCCCTGCTACATTTCAAATGACATCAGGAAGATGTACCCTTTCTGGGAGAAACAGTATAGGATGACTGGAACATTTTGAAATTTTCTTCCTGGGAGTTGGCCCTTGAAACTAGCCAACTGCTTTCTTTCTCATGCCTATGACATTACTCTTGATTCATTGGTTAAAGCTACAAACACCATCTTGATCAGTGAAAAAAGAGGCTAAATAGGTTTTTCAGAATAATGATAGGAAAATATAAATGAATGAATGAATGAATGAATGAATGAGCTTATAATTTGACTTTCAGCCTTATTTATATCCAGGCTTTCTCCAAATATTCTCAGCATAACAATAAATAGCACAAAGAAAACTTGAAAAGATCAGGTAGGACACATTGCCATTTAAAAAGATAAAGGAAAACAAAGTATAAATGCCAGCTAAACCAGTGCAAGATCTTAATGACTACAACAAATCATTTTACAAAACTGAAGTAATGTCTACATGAACATTGGCAAAATCCTTTATGGCTTGGGTCCTTGGGTCCAGATAGGATCTACCTATCTGATGTATTGATGACTGGAAGCTTGGAAGCTTTCTCAATAATAGCCTCATCCCTGTGGAATTGTATGTCCCCTCTCTAAGGTCAAATTAACCCCTTCCTTTTAGAAGAGTGTAAAAGAGTATATTTCAAAGGGGTCTTTTGTTGAAAGCTGCAATGGTTGATTGGAGGCTGTAACTGTTTTTAATTTGCATTTCCTTTTGTTGATTGTAAACAATCTGGAATGAACAGAATTGTATACAAGTTTATGCCAATAATAGCAATGCCTACAGTGTTTACTAGCCACCTGACGCTTACTAAAGAAGAACTTTGATGGACCATCCTTGGCAAGTGGTCCCAGATTGTCTGCACCTGGATCACTTCTCACTTTTACTACCAATTTTTGCAATGAACCTCCTCCTGTGTCAGCAGAGAATACTTCTGCAAAACCGCATCATGTATTTACAGTATGTCTTTCTGGTCTACCCAAAAGCCTGACTTGCACTCACAAGGTGTCACATGATATAAACTCTTTAAGCTAACTCATAATGAAAGCAGCATTGGCATCCAGTCTTTGGGCCAATTACTAGAAGAATAAAGCTAAGGCAAAAATCCTTGGATTTGGTAGATGAAGGAATAATGGCAAGGAGCCCACTTGTAAGGTGTCTCTGTGGCTATTTCAAGTCTCATACCACTTATAAATGCACAGATGGTAAGACTGCATCTTATACTGTGGCACTGGAATCAGTAAAGTATAAGTGTTGTGCCTTTCCTAGAAGGCACTTGAGTCTAGAGCAAGGTTTTCCACTGCTTGGTTTGCCAAATTTTACAGAAATTTAAGTCCACTGAGTTTGCAAAAATCATAATATACGCAAGCAGGCATATATTTGAGCAGCAATATTATGTGGCCTGCATACCTAATCAGTAATAGCAATAAAATAAACGGCAGGATTTTTTTTTAAAAAAAAAGTCTAATAAATAAGTAAAACCCCATACTGTACAGAAACTTTTTTTAACTTCTAGCTTAATGTGTGAAACTGAAACCTGTACAATGTTCCATGTTTCATGATTATGCGTATGTTCTTTGGTGCTATTGATATCTAAAATTATTAATTTTACCCTACTAAGGTTTGCTCTCCAGCATCTCTAAGGCCATCCCAAATCAATTTAATGTAAGAAGAAAGAGTGATATTTAATCAGCCTCTCTCTTGCAAGGGAAGCCATTTTATTTGTTCTCCACCCAGAATACAAAGGGCAAGTGCTGCAATGTTGAAAGTATCAATAAGCTGGAAAGAAGTTTCAACATAATGTTAGTCATCATAGTAGTTTTGTAAACCTATTTTTTGGTATATCATTCTATGTAGGCATCAGAAAGGAAAGAAGGCTTCTGTTAATGCTCAAAATCATTCACTTGCTCCACCCTGATCCAAGGGATTACAAGGTCATTAAAAGAAAAAAAGAATGTGAGTACTTTTTTGATCAAAAGTGGCATAAAAACATAAAGAAAATGAAATCTATTCTTGGCTGATGTTGGAGAACAACTATCCTAGTCGGGAGAGGTGTCAAGCAGGGAAATAGTCTGGTCCCATACAGAAATGGGGGAGGAGCAAGGTCTGACTCCCCCCCCCCCCAAATGCCTTCCTAGGCAAAAGCTGTCAGTCCGAGGAGATTCTTGTAGAATAGGCATCAAACAATGAAGTTGCTGGTTTGAACTCTACTGATACATTTGTGCCTGGCATTAATGATTAACTTAGGAATTGTAATAAAGTAATATTAGATTGATTATTGTTAGATACATGTAATATCTATATGAAAGAAGGTCATACATGCATGGAAATTGATCAGTAGGAATGGCAAAGAGGATAAATTATGAAAGCCTATGTTGACAGCATTAGCAAATGCCATGACTTGTGAACTTGCATTAGATGTCAGGACATATGTTTACAACATCTACATTTGGATGATGATGTCACTGCACAGCAATTGTCATTTTGGCCTTATCATAGTTCTCTGTGGACACCATCTTTCTCTGTGGCACAAGATAAGCGTATCCAGTTATAGCATCATTAGGAATCAATTAAGAATACAGAACTTTCTTGAAGAAGAAGGAAGATTGAATTAGCTCATGAATCCTGACTGCACTTGAAAAGAATAAAGGAAACTTCAAGGAAGTGTCTGCACAGATTGAAGAAAAAAGAATTGAGAGTGAGAAAAATATTTTAAAAAATGATCTGTTTGCAATTTCCACCTATAATATGCAGTGTTACCATTCTCTCACATAATTTCTATCAGAGAGAATATTGATTTTTCTCCCCCTGCTGAGTTGCCTAATAGCTCTGAAAATGATTCTCTGAATTTGACTTTAACATGAGATCTTTGCTTTCTTTCAAAGTGGTAATTAGGAGGGGGAAAAATGAATGTCATGTTGAAAAAAAAAAAGAGCCATAGACAAAGATTTGTCACGTAAGGAAAAGAATTTGCCATAGAGACAATAAATAAATAAATAATACAATCACTTTGTCCCCATGAGACTTTTCCTTATGAACATGTCCTACATAATGCATTGACTCTCAAATGTAAACATATCAATGAACTGAAAAACAGGAAGGTAGTTATAAATTACCATAATTACTTCAGGCAGATATGCATTCATAATCCTATTGTATGTGCATAATTCTATTGACATAAGGTATCTTGTCAACTCTATAGGTATAGCCTGGAAAAAAGACACTTGCAACTTATATTCTGTTGAACCCAGTGGGACTTCTTAAGGGAGGGGCAGGAAACCAGAGTAAAACCCCTAACTCTCAAATTTGCGTATTTTTGTTCTAATTCTGTATTTGGTGGATTAGCATGAAGAATTTAATAGGACTGGAAAACATCTATAGTTAATCTTTACATAGAGGTTGCTTGATTTTGATTTGCTATCGAAAACTCTTGTATACCGGTCTACTGCAAGCGCCTCTTTTGTATGTATTGCTCAACCACATGATAACCAATTTATGTTTTTATGATGCTACTTTCATTTATTTATAGCTACGTAATTGTCATCTTTGATTTCTCATGAGCATTGGTTTGTTCATCAAGAAAGTTTCATTGCAGGGGTCTTGGTATAATCTTAGCAATATAGTGGCTTAGCCAATGTGGCCCTTTGGATATGCTGAATTACCATTCCTAGCATCCTTTGCCATTTGCTTATAGCAATAGAAATAGCATTTAGACTCATATACCACATCACAGTGCTTTACAGCCCTAAGTGGTTAACAGAATTAGCATAATGCCCCCCAAAATCTGAGTCCTCATATTATCGACCTCAGAAGAATCGAAGGCTGAGTCAACCTTGAGCCTAGTGAGATCTGAACTGCCAAATTGCAGGCAGACGGCAGTCAGCAGAAGTAGCCTACAGTACTGCATTCTAACCAATGCACCACCGTAACTCTCACACTATACTTATGCTAGGAAATATGCTTCAATATCTCAAGAATTATGGGATCCCTACCTCTCCATGGCAATGGCTCTTTATTATTAAGTAGATCTTATCAATACTGGAAAGAACATAAAGTTGAAATTATACTGGTGATTACAGGTATTACTAATGAAGTACTCCTATTTAGTGAATAGTTTCCATTTCATAACAATACATCATAGTGGTTCACTTTGAATTGGATGATAAATTTCATTACCATGCAATCATAGTTATTGTAATTTTTTCCAGTCTAGCATGGGATTTGTCATTCATCAACTCTAGAAGATAGGGTGATGGGGGCAGCTATTCCAAATGGTAGTATCACAAAGAATGAAGCTTTGCCACGACTTGTGTCTCAAAACCTGGTGAGAAATATACCTAATTTAAGTTCCAGCTGCTTGTTAGGCTATACATGCATCTGGAACTACCTATGAGAAATTTAATATCATTCCTAAAGTTAGGAAAGTTTGAAATCCACACTATTGTTTAAAATGTATTTGTGTGTAATGGAACTATGTGTATAATTCTTCCATTTACAGGCTTCAAAAAGTAATACATAGATTTGCAACATTTCAGAAAAGTTAATGGTAATTAATATTCTCAAAGACTGTGCTGAACTACCCCTTATTTCTCAAATATTAAACGGTATATTTTATTTTTAAAAAGGAAATCAGCAGAATTAATGGATTTCTCCCAACTTTTCCTTTTTCACCCTTCAAATGGTGAAATTCAAATGGAATATTGCATAAGCATTAAATACTGAAAAGGAACTAGTTAGATCTCTCCCTCTCTCTCTCTCTCTCTCTCTCTCTCTCTCTCTCTCTCTCTCTCTCTCTCTCTGTATATATAGATTTTAAGCATAATTTTATTATACCACAAATATTTCCTGAGGAGCTTATTAAATGGTTAGATAAATTAAAATTTAAAAAGAAGCAAAGGTACGTTTGAAATAAAACTGTTTAAACAAGCCTACAGGTAAGGACCAAAGTGAGCAGCAGGAATAATTCCTCCTGTGAGTGAACTCAAGCTGTAGGAGACTTTTTGCAGTGGGACTGCCAAGAACAAGAGGAAAAAAAAATGTGAAAGTCTTTACTTCGCTTTTTGAATAATACTGGATAGGACTACCTAAGCCTGACTACGAAGTTCCAATAATCAGAGTTTGCCAGGATCCAAAATCCAAGAAGGACATACTGAGTTACTTCAAAGCAATTCCCTTCATTGTTGCTCACCTATACGATAGGCAGAAATCTTAGCTACAAAATACACAAATTCTTCAGTAGGCTGCATATCAAACTTTGAAAGAATTGTTAATTCATTCAGTAATAATTGGTTGTGGGTCATCATTTTTGACTACTAGCATGAATAGATTCCACAGGAATAGATTTTCTCCATGACTCTCTTTCTCTAATTGGTTTTTTCAAGTCTCCCAAAGGTGGATTTGCCAACCATCCACTTTGCTGCTGGTCAACCTCTTCTTCTCTTTCCTTCCACATTTCCAAGCATTAGAGCCCTTTCCATAGAGCTGGATCTTCCCATAATGAACCCAAAATTCATTAACAAAACTGACTTAAAATTAAATTCAACTATCTTGGTTGTTGAAAGTTAAAAAAAAAAGAATATGGTTTAAAAAAAAGTGTTGGAATCTTGGCAGTTTGTTGGTAGTCAAACAATAACAGGAGTCTCCAAACTGAAGAAATTTTGGCAGCTATTTATACCTCCTGTGCATGTGTTTTCTCTTTCTCTCTTCTCTGAAGATCACTTCCAATAGCTCCTTTACTTGCTTTCAGTACTTGCAACCCACTCCCAGATCTGCAATCTACTCTTTACAGCAGGGGTGTCAAACTCAAGGCGGGTTCCTTAGATCTGGCCTGCGGGGTCGCTCTGGAAACAGAGAAAGACAGGCCCGTGGTACCTCTGCCAGAGAAAACGGAGCTCCGTTTTTGCTGGCAGAGCACTCAGGCCACCACGGGTGCCCCCAATACAAGTGAGGTCAAGGTGGCCATGCTCACCATGGCCATGCCTACCCAGCCCCTGAGGTCAAACATAACCCTGATGCGGCCCTCAATTAAATTGAGTTTGACACCCTTGCTATACAGGTTTAGGCAAAGTTGCTCTATCTCTGTTAGGATCATCCTAACACATGCTTTCTTTCAGAGTAATTACTTCCCTTCCATGCATGCACAAACTCACTTCACTGCCCATCATCTTGCAAGCATATATCCCGCTTGTCCATTTGTCATATGTAGAAACATATAGACATCTTTCCATCATCACCTCACTTTGTTTCACCTGCCTTGGTAATTCTGTTTTTCCTTCCCATGTTTTCCTTCCCTCTGCTTCAGATCCTCAATTTCTCGACACCTGGTTTTTCATGTTGTCCTCAAAGAAAGAGCTTAGCTAAAGAAGTTGCTGAGTTGTTGGTTTGCCACATATCTGGACAATGCCTGATTGGAGGACCCTCCCTTCAAGGAAGGAGGGAAAGAAAGAAGGAAGGAAGACAGCTTTTCCGCCTGTGAGAAACAAGAGGAATTGTTTTTTTTCCCCATTTTAATTAGAATGATGATATCCAGAATATTTTGTGACCCGCAGGAACTGTGCAATTTTTTATATATTCCAAACTATCCCTATGAATGTCATATGCTTACTTCTTTGTCTTCTATTTTTCTTTGTGGGGGTTCTTCCATCTCTTTTGTTGTCCACTCCCCATCAGCTTTCACTGAAGCTTGATAAACTTTGTAGCATCTGGAATCACTGAACAGTGATCAATGACTTGTGTTGTTCAGCGTTTAACCATTGATCATAGAAGAGATAGGTGCATATTTGGCAAGCCATGGCAAACAGCTGCTTCTGCTTTGCTTGCCAACTTCATCTCTTTTTTGTTTTTGTTTTCTTTGTTTGTTTTAGATTCCCTAAGGGTCTGGAAAAATCTGGAAGCAAGATAGTTGTCTAATTTAGTCAGGATTGTATAGTATTGCCTTATTGACATTGTTTTCTTGGGCCTTCCATATATATTATAAAAACACAATCCGCCACATGAACATGTCAGATGGTTACAAGGACACAAATAAATTCACTTTTGCAAGTAGCAGTAAATGGTTAGTTTCAGAACACTCTTCATAGCCTCTTGCCCTCTAGATATGTTGAGACTCCCAATATTCCCATTCAAGAAAGTCCTGAAGACTTTTATTACAACATTTTACTAATGTCTACATGCTACTCTCCATTTAATTTTGTTTTCCAAGTTACTGATGTTACATTCTTAAAAGACCTGGGTCTTCAAAGGTCTATGAACAGAGGTGGTATTCAGCAGCTTCTGACCAGTTCTGGAGAACCGGTAGCGGAAATTTTGAGTAGTTGAGAGAACCAATAAATACCACCTCTGACTGGCCCTGCCCCCATCTATTCTCTGCCTCCCAAGTCCCAGCTGATCGGGAGGAAACGCGGATTTTGCAGTAACCTTCTCCTGGAATGGGGATGGAATGGAGATTTTATAGTGTCCTTCCCCTTCCCCTGCCATGCCCACCAAGCCATACCATTGGTTTGTCCGATGTATGTGGTGGGGCAGGTGGGGCATGGGATTTCATATACTCCTTGGTTTTCTAACTCAATTAT
>JANHFM010001902.1:787398-801047 GCA_032468115.1 Grayia smithii | reverse complement strand
TGAACCGGTTGTCTGCGGCTGGGAGCTGGGCCCACCCACATGCCTGTACTTATCTTTTTTCTCCATTTTTCTGCTCTGTGCATGCGCAGAGCGCTTGTTTTGAGGGTTTTTTAGGTAAATTAGTTACTGCGCATGCACGGAGCACACGTTCGGCTCGCATGCACAGCAAATGCACAAAGCGCTTGCATGAAGAGAACAGGTAGTAAAGGTAAGTAGAACCCACCCCTGTATGTATGTATGTATGTATGTATATATATATATATATAGAGAGAGAGAGAGACAGACAGACAGACAGACAGACACAGACAGAGACAGATAAACAGTAAGCAATATGTGGAAGTGTGCTTTAACATTCCTGTTATTAACATAAAGGTTTGTAGCTTCCAGACACTGAGAAAGATTACATATGAACACTACCATGTTAATTTACTTAAAAGAGAAAACTGTACAGCCCATAACTAATATTTGAAAATTTAAAAAAATGTAAGTCGACCCACCATTCAATCATACAATGTCATAAAGTAAGGGAAGAATAGTTATTTGAACAATTCTGGAATCAGCAATAATAGAAACAATATTACAATGTTTTGTATGCTATGCCTCATATATTAATCAAAAGAAATGTTATAATAAAAAAGTAGATTTGGAACACTTTTTGTACACAAAAACAATCAATGTAATACCTCTATTTATGCTTAAAAGTGGCAATGTATATTGACCAAGGAAATCATTGGAAGTAAGAGACAACTGATCTTCTACAACAAAACGAACTAAGGCAAGCTCTGGAACACGGATATCAAATGTGAATGTTTGATTCCACCTAGGACACAAAGCTGAAATAAAAAAGCAATATAAGACATACAATTTATCTAAAACACTTTATCTTCTGAGTGTTAGTCATTATTTCTTCTCAATTCTTTTTTCTGGTTATTCCAAGTGACTACAAGAATAGAAAATTGAATGATTCACAAAATGAACAAAAAATAAATCATTAATGATGCTTACACCTTTGGTCATAATGAAATCAAGATGAATACAATCTCATCTATTCTCTTTAAAAGTTATGGTGATGTTCACATGAAGATCTCAAATTAATGTCACCTTTACAATGGCTATCATCCTACTGCATTTCTGCTGAAAACCTCTCACAGTTCTAAAACACATTCTGTTGATAGGAATACAAACTATATTTAATATATATTAACAATTTCCACAATTCTATTGATCTGCACTCTGTCTTATGCAGGGGTGTCAAACTCAAGGCCTGGGGGGCAGATCTGGCCCACTGAGCCACAGTGTAAACAGTGAAGGAGTGGCCCGTGGTGCCTCTGCCAGTGGAAACAGAGCTGGGGAGGGCTGCAAGCAGCCCTCCCGAGTTCTGTTTTTTTTAATTTATTTATTTATTTATTTATTTATTTATTTATTTATTTATTTATTTATTTCTATTTATATTTATATCCCGCCCTTCTCCGGAGACTCAGGGCGGCTTACAGTTTTGAGCACAACTGTTTTTGCTGGCAGAGGGTTGCGGGAGGCCATCACAGTTGAAAATGGAGCTTGGGAGCCCATTTTGCGGACAGAACACTTGGAACACCATAGGTGGCCCCAACATGAATGACATTGAGCTGCCCATGCCCTCTTTGGCCTGCTCACCCCGGCCTCCTGGAATCAAACACAACCCAGATGTGGCCCTCGATGAAATTGAGTTTGACACCCCTGGTCTTATGGATTGTCCACTTATATATATTTAATGAAAAGTATACAGCCATGGGTACCTATAACAATTTTTCTAAAGTATAACAGAAAGGCAGAGCTTGTCAAGAAAAAATTGAGAAGCCCCAATACACCAAATATGTTTGTGATGATGGAAACTCATTTCTTTGCCTCTTGATCAGGGAATTATGTTAAGATGTGCAAAAATTCCAAGATTATTAAAGACAGTATGCCATACTTTGCCAAATTCAATGCCATTCACATGAGCTAAAATTCTGGAAAATTGTAGATTCAAAGTATCCAGAAGCTATCAGGCTACAGAATGCTGCCTGACAGAATCAGTATGATCCACTTACCATTGCCCTTCACAACACAACTTTGTTGTTTTGTCTGGTCTTCTGGAATGCCATAAATTTCTAGTATAACAAGAGGGTCAGCTTTGTTAGTTCTTGAAAGGTTGCTAGGCGGTAACTGATGGCCACTAATAAGCTACAAAGATGCAGGAAAAGGTACCAGTATTAACCAGGATGGTAACATTTAAAATTATTATTAATTATTATTTAATATTATTATAGGCATTAATATTTTTCCTATGAAAGTTTCACAGCCTATCATAAAGTATTGCAGGAAGAGGTGGGGTTTGTAACCTCCAGAATAAAAAGAAAAAAAATAATTGCATTAAACTCTATACTCCGCTGATTTTTCAACTGCAATTTGTTTAATTTTAATCAAAATTGTATCCTTCCAGAAATGTCAGTGGCTCTCAAGGTAAAACTATAGAATAGAGTATAAAACACAGATATCGAACAAAAGCTCAAAAGAGAGCATGGCCTCAGGCCCCAAAAGCCCTCACAAAAAGTTCTGCCTTCAGGGTTTTTTGAAGGAAAACCTGAGTGTTGGAGACAGATGAATCTCCAATAGGTCATTCTCAGGAAATAGCTCCATCACTGAAAACCAACCAGGTGGGACTTGCCAAAAATTCCTCCCCATTTTCCCAAAAAAACCTCTTCTTGCACAGTTGTTTCAGAGGGTGCTTCAACAGGAGTCTGTAATAAAGTAAAGCTTTTTGAGCTACAATAAGAACTCAATGCTGGAGGTTGTTTTCTATTTATATCTGCATCATTTCGTTTGCTATTGCCTTGTTTCTAGGACTGAGTGAGAGTGACTGCCCAAAGTCATCCAACTGACTTCAATGCCTAAGGCAGAACTTGAAATTGGGCTTTTCAACTTGCAGTTCAGTATCTTAACTTGTGATCAAACTGTGACACACTCTCTCACTCGTTCTCTGCCAGAATTTATAAAGAAAAAAAGCCAGCTTAAGGAAACAATAACGGGTAAGAAAAAACAACAACACTGTTCTCTGAAAAAAAACATGATACTGAATTGAGACTACTCTGATTCCCTACATTCATACCATTAACTGACAGCCTTCACATTCAACAACTATTTCTGGAACTATTCTAAACCAGACTAACTATAGGAATTGTACTCATTTGAGGGGATTGCTTCCTAGATATGTATATATATTTTTCTTGAGAGATAAAAATACCAATTTAACCTCTCAACAAATAAACTGAGTGTGCTTTAAAGGTCATTAAACCAGACTTTTCATATCCAAATTGAATGCTCTAGTCATCAGGCTCCCCAGTATACATTTTCACTGTGAGACTTTGTAAAGGCAAAGGCGAAGTTAACCAGGTAATGAGACAGTGCTAAGAGGAACATGTCCTTCCATCTGAATTCTTATGCATCAAACATAGCACATCACCATCTTAGAAGCTTGGCCATCCATTCATTTTTTATTAGTTGGAATAGTCTGAGGATGAATTAAAAAACTGAAATCATTTCTAGGCATACACCATCCTGAAAGTATTCTTACTCATATCTTATTATGAGTATATCATACCTTATTATATCACACCTTATTATGTTCTGGATGTGATGAAGTATCATCTCTGATCCTAATCCTTTCTCACAAAAATCTGTACCTGAGCAGATGAATCCAGACTATTCCCAGCAAAAAGATATCAAAAATTCTACGTCTTTGTTATTTTCAAATCAACCAGATTTTTATAACTCACATTTAATCTCTCTAGTTTAGATGTTACCAAGCTTAACTGATGATCTGCTTGGGTCATATATTTATTTCCATGCTGCATTATCTTAGCCAAGAATCATCCAGCAACCAATGACATAGCAATCCAATTAATTGTATAGTACTACTTGTGTCTGCTTAAAATTAAATCTTATTCTTTTCAATTGTATTTATATCTTAGATCTGTATGCAGCCTTCCTCAATCTGCCACTTTACAATTATATTAAGAATTGAATTCTCAGAACTCCTAATCAAGCGCAGCTTTTGGCCATACTGGCTACAAATTCTGACAATTAGAACTCAAGAGTTTCAAAATGCCAAGTTGGGGAAGAACAGCACATATTAAATTAAAAATATGTATCCAAATAAAGTAACAACCAGCAGCCAGTATACAGAAATAACAAAGCAGAGCAAATAGTCAGCTCAAACACCAATGGATCCCTAAGCAAGCACTAAAATTTTTAATCAGCTTCTAAAATTTGTTATAATATGTGAAACTATTCCGATCTCCTTATGGCTCATTTTTAAATGTGAACATTGAAATCATGCTTATACCTTAGTTCAGAAACATGCCATCATGTATATTATAAAACTCTCTGAAGAAGATAGTAAGTATATGCAAATATATAATATGGGGATCATGCTGGAACAATGACACCAGCAAATTTTTGAGGTTGAAATTGCTTATCAGGTTGACTCAGCCTTCCATCCTTTCAAGGTAGGTAAACTGAGGACCCAGATTGTTGGGGGCAATAAGCTGATTTTGTAAAAATGCCACTTGAGAGGGGCAAATGCCCTAATAAGCAGGCATATACAAGGAATGAAGGCTATGGCTAAAAAGCACATTGATTTGTGCTTAGAAATTGTAAGCCGCCCTGAGTCTCCGGAGAAGGGCGGCATATAAATTGGAATAAAAAAAAAACAAATTTCAGTATCTTCATTGTCAATTCTAAGGCTGATGGTTCTATCTGTTGTCACTAATTTGGTCTTCTTTATATTAATTTTTAGTCCTTTTTGCATTATTAGACTTAGACTTGGCATAACTTTATTGTCACTTTGAATGTACACTAGTTGGCATACATTAAAATGAAATTTCATTGCATACAGCTCTCAAAGGGTCCCCACTCTGGTATATACTAAAGTCCTTTAAAAATCAAATAGAGAAGGAAGCAAGCCGACTTCTGTAAGAGGGGTGTATTTCTTTGATGGTGCAATCAATTGATGCCTAGCAGTGCTGAATTCCTCTAACACTTCTCTAGTTGTCAGTGAAACTGTCAATCAGTATTTGGTTTACTGCAAAAGAACAATTAAACATGGGACAGAATAATTTTTCTCAATGGTAATATCTGAATGTGTACCTCAGTTCCCTTCCCTGTTGCTGTTTGTCTCAGTAGTTTACATTCCATTGCTGGCATTTGCATGGACACGTATGCAATAGGTTACATCTTTATTTTGCTGTTGAAGACGATGCAATGGAAATCTTTATTAACCTTCTATATGCCATCTGGGTAAGAAAAGGTACAGAGGTAAATTCCAAAAGCTACATATTACATACAGTTTTGGGGTACTTAGATCAGAAATACTCAGATCTGGATGTAATTACCCCATGCAATAAGCCACTTAATTGCACATTGCAGCTTGTACAGAGAGAGAACCCATTCTAAATGAACCTTGTCATTCAACTAAGCCATAATGCTTAGACCAGCCATTCAATGATTTTGGACAGAAATATTTATAAGGTTTCCCCACAGTTTCGGGCTATGGGGTCATTGTCCATAAAAGGTGATTCCCCCATTGCCCAGCACAACATAATCATGAGTCAGCACACAGACTTGTACCAGACCTAATGCTAAATATGCAGAAGCTGAACTACAGAAACAGCTGAATTACAATTCCCAGAATCCTTCGCATTGGCCATGCCAACAGTCTGCTCAAAATTACAGTTTAATAATATCTGGAAAAATACAGTTCACACTTGTTCTAACCAAGATGAACTTTCGGTCTTCTTATGAACTCTCGTATTTGCACTAAATGTCACATTTAATTAAGCCACAACCATCTTCCTATTTACCTGTTAACTTTTACTATTCTCATTAATCATGAACGACCCCATAATTTAGCTAATGCCTGTGACTGCTTTTCAAGTGATATTTTGGAAAATGAGTCTGAACTACTGATCTGACCTTAACTTGAAAGCTGTTTGGCCAAGTGCCAAGGCACAAGGAAATGCTCAATGTGTCAAATATATTCAGGCAACCGTCAGCCTGAGAAAAAGCACATGATGTGCTTCTACCCAAATTGTATATGCTTTTTTCCCCCTATTCTTAAGTAGGTAGCATTTTGCATTCAGCAAGAGGAAAACACAAGCAAAATCATTTTAAAAATAAAACCTGCCAGAATATTTACAGATTTCACTGTTCCACAAGATCTAAATCAACCTTCCCTGGCCCATTGTCCTCTGAATATGATTAAACTGTAATACAGTGATAGTGTATATAGTGAATGTCTAGAAATGTGTATGTCAATGTATGCTAAGCTTGTGAGTGAGATATAAGTTTATTGGATATAGATATAGCTGTTTAGGAGGAAATACATCGTATACTTGACATATAAGAAGTAATGTAAATTTGCATAAAGATCGAGAAATATATTACTTATTAATTTAAATTAGACGAAAATGTTAGAAATCAGAGATGTCAAACCGTGTCCATTGTTTTTTAAATTTGAATTATTAATAAAAAACTTTTTAAAAAACTGTATTACACATTCAGAAGTTCTCATTCTTATCTTTTTCCTTAATTCTCTTAATCTTTCATAATAAACACCATTTTAGTTTTATATTGATTCTTCTCTATTGATGCATGAGAAAAGACTTATGTTTAAATAAGATATTTGAAAGAAATAGAGCTTTTTCTAAACAGAAGCCTATGACTTCCATTATCATTCTTTTTTTTGCCTTCAAAATGTCCCAGTCAATCTTTCTGAATTGTTTGTCTTCTTCCTATCTATCCATTCATGTCTTTTAAATAAGGACTTTCCCATGGATAGATCACATTCATTCAGAAAAATGTATAATTTTATCCAGAAATTGTATCTATTTTTTTCCAATAGAGCAATGGCTAGCCATTTTCACATGCTCCCAAACAATCTAGATCAGGGGTGTCAAACTTGATTTCATTGAGGGCTGCATCAGGGCGGTGTTTGACCTTGGGGAGGGGTGGGGGGGCATCACCATGGTGGGCATGGCCATCACTTGTGTCGGGGGTGCCTGTGGTAGCGCAACACTCTGCCAGTAAAAACGGGCTCCCAAGCTCCGTTTTGGCTGCAATGGCCTCCTGCAACCCTCTGCCAGTGAAATCAGAGCTTGGGAGTTCCGCCTGCAGACCTCGCAAGCTCTGCTTTCAGCTGCGACAACCTCCTGCAATCCTCTGCCAGCAAAAAGGGAGCTCGGGAGGACCACAAGCAGCCCTCCTGAGCTCTGTTTTCACTGGCAGAGGCACTGTGGGTTGGTCTTTGCTGTTTCCAGGGCTGCGCCACGGGCCAGATCTAAGCACCCCATGGGCTGCATCCGGCCCCCGGGCCTTGAGTTTGACATCTCTGATCTACATGACACTAATTCATATTTTCTGACGTATATTTTAGACCTTTCATTCATAGTGAATCCTATCTTTTTACTTCCCTGATTAGATTAACTCTACAAGAATTGGCTACCTACATCACATCTGCTATGACTTTCCCTTTTCTTTTAGTTACATAGGCATGTTTTATATAATCATGTATATATATATACACACACACAGCATATACAGTATACACACCCACAGAGGCACACCTGCATATACTTATACATTTGTTATTTCACACTTTTATCATTTAATTCTCTCATATTCAAAGTAGTAATCTTCTCTCTGCTGGCCTGTAATTATCACCAGATGGGTTTGTAGCAGGGGTGGGTTCTACTTACCTCCACTACCAGTTCTAAAGGTGCACAAGCTTTGCGCATGTCTGGCGCACACTCCGCGCTGAACGGGTGCTTGCGCACATGCACAGAAGCTTTTTTTGACAGAAAAACCTCCAAAAAAGCTTTCTGCGCATGTGCGCAAGCGTGGGGATCAGTAAGTACGGGTGCACAGGGGGGGCAGGTCCGGGACACGTAGAACCAGTTTGGTGACCTCACAGTGTCACCACTACCTATTCGTGAGAACCGGACCGAACCGGGAGCAACCCACCAATGGTTTGTAGGTACTGATTTTCACTGCCCAACAAATATTTGATCAATCAATCAAAACTTTTCCATTCATAAGTTTTAGTAACATGGAGAAGATACAAATTAGGCTACCTTTAGGACAGGGAATAGATGGCTATAGGAAAAATCTTGAAATAGTAGTTGATTGCATGTGAATATGAGCCAGCAGTATGAGGTACCACAAAAAACAACACAGTTTTAGGAAAATTAATAACTGTTCTCTCACTTTCCAAAGTGCAGGACACAAAATAATAAATTTAATTTACAGGAAGGCAGATTCCAATGGAACATTAGAATAATTTTCTAATGAGCATTTCTCAATGGACTTTGAGGAGTGAGCAGGGGATTAGACTTGATGCGAAAGGGTTGAAATCCAAATTTTTTTACTACCGGTTCTCTGGGCATGGCTTGGTAGGTGTAGTATGGCTTGGTGGGCATGGCAGGGGAAGGATGTTGAAAAATCTCCATTCCCTCCCACTCCTGGGGGAAGGATATTGCAAAATCTCCATTTCCACCCCACTCTGGGGCCAGCCAGAGGTGGTATTTGTCAGTTCTCTAAACTGCTCAAAATTTACGCTACCGGTTCTCCAGAACCTGTCAGAACCTGCTGGATTTCACCCCTGGTGCAAAGTTACAGCGGCACTGAAAACTGTGGCTTATGACTGTTTTTCAGCGACGACCTTTGCAGCATTCCCATGAGCATGGGATCAAAATTCAGATGCTTGGCAGCTAGTTCATATTTATGACCGTTCCTGTGTCCTGAGGTCATGTGATTCCCTTTTGTGACATTCGGACAAGCAAAGTCAGAAGCCAGATTCACTTAACAAATGTGCTACTAACTTGTTTAACTACGGTGATTCAGTTAACAACGGTGGCAAGAAAGATCGTAAAATGGGGTAAAACCCACTTAACAAATGTTTCATTTAACAACAGAAATTTGGGGCTCAGTTGTGGTCGTAAGACAAGGACTACCTGTACTAGCTCTCACAATGTAAAAAGGACATGGTTCCTGATAAAATTTTCCTGTCACCTTGTGAAAACAATACCAAGGCAGATCCAAGTTTTAATTTACCCTCAGTTTGCATTATGTTCTTCATCACTATTATATCTAAGCTGGATTGGATATGAATAATTTTTTCCTCAATGTCAGTCATGATCAATGGCTACAGATCACTACACCTTACCACAAAATGAACAAAATATTGTTTATCCCCTACAAAAAGAGAATAAAATAGCAGAGTAGCAATGCAGATCCATTGTAGGAGAAAACTATTGGTTTTTTGTTACTTTCATGATGAAATTTCCAAAATGGCTGTGCAATATAGCAGGAAAGAGTAGGCTGTCCAACAGCAAGGTGGATGGACTTCATTACAGACATGATGAGTGTATCATTAGAAGACCTGAAGGACCAAGCTTGGGACAGATCTTCCTGGAGAAAATATATCTATGTGCTTGTTAAGAGCTGATCCCCAACTTGATGGCACATAATCAATTTGTGTGATCTGTGGCTGAAATTCATTTCATTATCTCCATGGACATGAGAACAATAATTGAAATGGAAAGGGTCAGACAGAACCTAGGAGATGCTAGGTTGAATGATTTAAGTCAATGCCTTTTTTGCCTGATAACATGACTTTCAAAAGATATTCATGTTATGCCACTAAAACTTAGTTTAAACATTTCTGAAGTCTATAGGATCAGTATAGAGAAGAAGTAGGGTTTCAAAAATCTCACCTATACAAAGCAACATTCTTCACATCTAGTTATCTTAAGGTGGAACTTTTCCTATTCTTTTTCTGTTTAAATCCCTGATTCTTGGTCAAAAGATACCAGCAATCTTATAAATGCTTCATTGCAAATCATTAATACAGAGCAGTGCGTTTCCAAAATTTGACATTGGCTTATTTTAGCCTTTATAATGCTAGAAGCAATTTATAATGCCAGAATGGGTTTGTTTTTGAATTTAAACCATTTCTTTTGAAGTATTTAAACTGCCTATTGCATACTATTTTGATCCATCTCCAGATACATACATTATTTCTGGTTATGTCCTGTCTAGATACTGAAGATAGATAGCCTCTTTGAATAAATATTCTGAAAGCAGCATGGAGTCCTACTACCTTTCTCAATAATGAAACTTCAAATGTACACTTTTTAAAGGAAAAGGCCTACTGAGTCCTTTTTTGAACTAAACCAAAATCACTGGAGTGAATTGGGGAGGGGAGAAGGAAGTTACATTTCCCAACAGGTTTAAATAATGCTTCTTTGTAGAGGCCATACTAAACTCAGCAAGAGGGAGTATCTAGAACAGGGGTGTCAACCAAAGGTGGGCTTCATATAATTTAACAACCAGTTCACCCAGAATCAAAAATTTGCATACGCACACCTTGCGCATATGCACGCTGCGTCAAAAACACAGCAATTGTATAAGATGGGATAGTGCCAGGGTGGGTGAGCGGCCCCAACCGCTGAACGTAACTACCAGTTCGCCCGAACCGGTCCGAACCGGCTGAATCCCACCCCTGGAGTCAACACTTGGATATACTGAAATGGCTACAAAACATCTAGCAATTTCCAAGTCAGAAAACAAAGAATAGGAGGAATTCTAACACGATACTTATAAAAATGTTTGGGAGGGGGGTTGTGTGAATGGGACTCTTCTTCTATGTTAGAATAACATGTGATTTCGATGTAATATTCCAGACAAAGAGCTCACTGCTCTATAAGTTATTCATAAGATGTCAGCGTATACTACCAGAAGCTTTCATCTATTAAACTCTGGTAAGCTTCATAATTGGCCTAGTGTTTCCTAGAAGGAATGATGATAAAGAATATCACTATCCATTTCCTTGTGATGAAATAACTGAATCCTCAACTTTACAATTCAGTGCTATTGTGCATGGAATTCATGATTAGATAAATAGATTTGAAAAGTCTAAAGGAACCACAGTGGTCTTCTACAATTCTGGGCACTAAATCAAATTTAAACATGCATTGTGTCTACTATTATGGAAATGCAGAATCAGAATCTTGGACAGATTTTCAATACATAAATTCAGTGTTCAACTTATTTCACTTTAAAGAACAAGAAAAGAGTTAAGCATTGCTCTTCTATGTGCCCTTTGAATATTTTACAGCTACTGGGTATTGCATACACATTTGACATAGTATGTGCATGCTTTAAAGAAAGTGTGCCTATAAAACACGTAAAAGAAAATAAATTTTATTTCAGTCTACAGTATTTCTAAATATATGAACAACACAATGATTATTAAAAGACTATAATTGTTTTTACAACAATGAATAATGTATGCATTATACATACATGTGCTACTTCTACTGCATAATAATCAAGGATAGCGATGAGTATATTTTCAAATACAATAAATCTGAATCAAATTTTAATTTATTTCTCTGTTTAGCACTATAGGAAGGATACCTATATTGAAATTATTTTTCAGACTGCAATCCTATTCACATACACTTATACGAAAGCAGTTTCACTGAACTCAGTGGGATTTACTGAATAAAATGCACTCTTTGTTGACTTTCCCAATCCATCATCTTTGAACTAGCTGTACATTTGAAGGTAGATCTATATTTCTTTTGCAACCTGGTAATTAATACATGATTCTCTAAAGATAAATATGTTTATGCAAAGAAAATATGTCTTATGAAATGTTGTTGGACTTTGTCCAAGGATTCCATTTTGATTTTGCTTTCTTCAATTTATTTAAAATATTCTTTGTTTTGTTCCTTCTGTCTAAACTTTTTCTGAGTTAATAATCCGGTTGCTAGTTATTCAGCAAAAGGAGGACATATCCTCCTTGCCCCCATCTTCTCTATCCTGTAGACATTATCTGGTGTTTTGTTTTCATTTTTTTGAGTATGTCTTCCTGAGCAGCTTTTCTCTGTGAGATGGGGCCACCCTAATACAGGTAATTGAGGACTTACAACAGTTCATTTAGTTCATTGAACTGTTGTTACAACACTTCATTGTTCAAAGTTACAATGGCAGTCAAAAAAGTGACTTATGACCATTTTTCACACTTATGACCATTATAACATCCCCATGGTCATGTGATCAAAATTCAGATGCTGAGCAACTGATTCACATTTATGACGGTTGCAGAGTCCTGGGGTCATGTGATTCTCTTTTGCAACCTTCTGACAAGCAAATTCATGAGGAAACCAGTTTCACTTAACAACCAGGTTACAAATTTACCAGCTGCAGTGATTCACTTAACAACCATGGCAAGAAAAATTGTAGAACGGAGCAAAACTCATTTAACAAATGTTTCACTTAACCAAAATTTTGGGCTCAGTTGTGGTCATAGGTTGAGGACTAGGTGTACTGTATATGTTATCCTCAAATTAACAAATTAAGTTCTGTGATCTTAATTAGTTGATTAGTATCTTCCAGCTGGCTTGCCTGCTGCCAGAAATTGACAAAAGTCGATTACAAGCTGAAGACTTATCCTGCAATTGAAAAACCTGTCTTTGTGATGCTGGAAAAAGTAATTTAATATAAAGTAGTGGCCAGAATTGTGGAAACTTTTGGGAAAAGTGTATTTTCTAAAAATAGCTAATAATACCACTTTTTTTGGGAGTAGTACCATAAAGTTATATATCAACGGAAACATAATTTAATCAAGAATGTAATGCAATAACTTTTATGAAGGATTTGTTATTAGAATAGCAGTTACAGTATAAAGAAGAAAAGTGAAACATGAAGAAAAAATGATATATACAAAAATTATTACCCTATCAGTTAATAGTTGGGTAACCTTTAGCATTAATTATAGCAATACAACATCTTCCCATGGAGTGAACCAAGTCTTTTAGTTCTGCAGCTATTATAATGTGAAACCACGATTGAATGATTGCTTTTATTAACTGGGTTTTATTGCTGGATTGCTTCTGACTAATAAATTTCTTTAGTTGGCTCCATAGATTTTCAATTGGGTTAAGGTCTATGCTATTCCCAGGCCATTCCAGCAGTGGAATATGTTTATCTTGAAACTCAAAAAAAGTGATGTTATTAGCCATCAAACCTCAAAAATACACTTTTCCCAAAAGGTTTCCACAATTTTGGCCATTATTGTACATAACCTGGAATCCAGGATCTTTTTAACCTTGTAGTTTGTCTTCCCCCTCTACTATGATTGGACCCTGAGCTATCCTGACTACTGGCCTTAGTTCTGACTCTACCATTGGCTTAAGCAAGCTACTTTTCCCAGGAGATGTGGCAGTTTTAACTCAACTATCACTGTGTTTATTATTTTTACTATGGGGAAAGGGTGTATAAATTGCAGACCCAGCTTTTGGTAGGGAAGCTTCAGCTTCAGGTATTCTGAGAAGAGATACACTTTCTATGTTGCTTTGACCAGCACTCAGTTTACATTTCCCCATGTGTTTTGCAAAGAACCCACCCATTCAATTAAACTCACTGAGGAATTCAGGCATGGGGACAAATTCCACCCTCATGGCAATTTTGCTGCTATGTACAGCATTGTACAGAAGCCGGCCCTGGATCCAGACTCACTTAACAACTTCCGGCCAGTCTCCAACCTTCGCTTCATTGCGAAGGTTGTA
>JANHFM010001902.1:715025-728306 GCA_032468115.1 Grayia smithii | reverse complement strand
CTCGAGCCCACGCAGGGGAGGCACCGAGGCAGGCTGGAGGAGCTCCCGGGCGGCTGTGCCGGGCTTTCTCGCTGCGCCAGGACTTTTCAGCTTGGCGCACCCGGTGGGCACAGATGGAGCTGCAGCTCCCGTGGGAGCTTCAATGGGAGAGGTGGCTTCATCTGTGCCCGCCGGGTGCACTGAGCCAAGCAGAAAAGTTCCGGCACATCCAGAAGGCCCAGCAGGACCACCCCAGAGCTCCTCCAGCCCACCTGGGCGCCTCCCCTGTGTGGGCCAACTCCCGTTGAGGACTACGCTGCCCCTTCCCCGGCGGAAGCGCCTCTCACCTGCTTCCCCACTGAGCAGCAGCCGGGCCTGGCGCTTCTGCCCACGCACAAGCAGCAGGAGGAGGGCGGCAGCAATGGTGTTTGGGTGCAGAGGCAGGTTGGGCGTGTGGGCCCACAGGCTGGGCCTTCCCTTTCAGGCCTCAGAATGGCTTTCCTGGCCGGAGCAGCAGGCCGAGGGTGGCTGGGCGCATGCGCACTCTCTCGGCCCGTCTGCAGGTGGCACTGCACAGGGCGTGAATGGTGGCAGGGTAGGAGTGGATCCCTCGGGTCCAGAGGTTCATGGGCGTGGCCAGCTGGCAATCACTACAGGATCGCCGAACCAGCTGCGGTCTCTGCTACCGGATCGGCTGATCCGGCCCGATCCAGTAGCATTTCACCACTGATGTTACTTCACATTCTATCTAATCATGCTTTGGGGCAAGGACTGTTGTAATTTTAGAGCGACCTTTAATTCAGGTAAATTCTGAGTTTGCAACAACCTAATTGTTCAATTATTGTAAGCATTAATAATGTATTATTACATTATAATACATATAATATAACAGCCATGGTGACACAATGGTTAGAATGCAGTATTGCAGGCTGACTCTGCTCATTGCCAGAGGTTCAATCCTCATAGGCTCAGGGTTGACTCAGCCTTCCATCCTTCTGAGATCTGTAAAATGAGGACCCAGATTATTGGAGGCAATCTGCTGATTCTGTAAATCATTTAGAGAGGGTTATAAAGCACTGTAAAGCGGTATATAAATCTAAGTGCTATTGCTATTAAGAAATATTGAACTTTTACTGCTGCTTTTCAAAGTCTAGCATGTATCTTAAAGTACTTAGATTCAACAATACCTCTAGAGCACACCTGAGCATTTTATGCCTATGAATAAGGCTAAATAACTGATGTCAGATGTTATGAATGGAATTTGCTCTCAGTATGAACTTAGTAGGATTGTGCAGAAATGAAGCATTTTTTTCAAAACTACTTCACAAAGGAGTCTGGGCCCATTGACTTTCCACTCTGACAAACAACAGCAGGTTGGGGGTGGGGGGATGGGGCATTGGTGGCTGGGATGGGGCAGCACCATTGAGGACAGGATGTTGGTAGCTGGGAGTGGGTGGCATCAGTTGGGGATGTGGCATTGGTGTGGCAGCAGCAGCTCTCCACAACAATTTCAATTTCTTATGTGGCCCCTTGGGAAAATTAATTTGCCCACCCCTGTTCTGGTGGTAAGATCTTAGTTGGCTTAATTCTCTACAAAGGGGACACTTTTGTTTATATTAGCATTGGAATCATGATCTATAAAATGGAACTTATATAGGTTGATGTCCCGGTATCAAGCTATCCATTTCCAATTATATTAAAGATCTCTCCATATCCAGATATATGGAAAGCTAAAACAGCGGTAACTAGAAAGAATTTGTTGTAATTATCAGTTATACAAATAATGCAAACTTGCTTGTAAAATCTGATTATTGTAATAGAAAAGGAACCTGAGACAGCAAAATTAGGGAAGATGCTGGATGAGGAAGGTTGTTCGGTGTTCAAAATTTGACTTAATAAATAAAACTGGAAATCATAATTTCTGCGCATACCATCTTCTGCTGCAGAAATTTTAAGGCTTGCTGTTTCCTGGTGCCAAAGGGGAAAAAAAGTGTCATTTGTTTAGTGAATATATTTTACATATTACATTTAAATTATAATAATAAATTCAGATATTTATGCTTAAATTAGATTGTCAAGAGCCTCCATTTCTTCCATCAATTTTAGCCACTCAATAGTGAGTCAGTGCTTTAAAATTGTATTTCCTGTTCTTAGTAGTAGAGAAAGAAATTGGCACTTGACTTCTTTTAAGGTTCTTTTCTTTTGCTTAATGTAGATTTGATGTTCTACAAATTTTAATGGAGTTTTGTAAAAAGCCATCACACTCTGCCTGGTCAGGCTGGTAAAACTGAGTTTAAATGGTGATGACCAGCTAAGGATTTTTTTTTCCTTTTCTTTTTGTGAATTCCCTTGTATGCAGCAGATGTAATTAATGGAAAGCAATTTGCTGATATCTTTTCACACTTCCTTTGTGGAAATGTACAAAACTAATCTCCCCAAACAAAATGCAAAACAACGGTTGAAAGTCTGTCCTTTAACCTTTCAATGAATTTTAAAAATGCCTATTGGAGATGCACATTAATAATGGCTGTTAAGCTCAGGGGAATACTTTATATTCATCCGTGCTTCATCAGGCAGGTTCGTGGCCTCTGCCGTACTGCAGTGGCTCCCTCTATTCCAAAAACAGTATGGGGGAAGGAGGATAAGTACTACTTGGTAATTAAAAATGTTACTAGAATTGTTACTGAGGAAACCCCTAATGCTAAGAATGTTTCTGGAATAAAAAGTCAGCATACTAAAATTCAAGAAAAAATGTGCCAAATTGTGCTCTGCACTGACAATCTGGAACAACTTATATGTGATGGCACACTGATTTTCAGTGCACCGACTCTGTCATCCAATGCTGGTTTTCTCCCAAATATATAAACAGCATTCAGGCAAAATTAAAGAATTAATTTGGGAATGGATCACAATGATACAAAGGAAGGAAGGAAGTGCTGTAAAACATGGGAAATTGGGATTTTATCTGTTTTCAAAAGCAGCTCCAAAATATTTCACACAAAGCGCTAGAATTAAAATAGCCTATATGACAATGTGGAGATTAAAGCTATGAACAATTTATAAGACATTGTGATACTGATCATTTCATCTCAAAAAGTATATCATAGAGTGGAAAATTAAAGGTACGGAATATCTTTTCCTTGACCTTTGAGGGGTTTTCATTTTGGAATGAATGACTGCTAGCGCTATTGTTCATTTGTACTGTGTAATTGTTTAGGCTTTTCTTCCTTTATTTCTTGAAAAAAAAGCAATGTGATTGGAAAAGTAGGGGCTGACATCATTTTGTGACTGAGGCAAGTTGATTGTTGCTATGAAAGCCTTGTCTGGAAGGATTCTTTACAGCAAGAACTGTGAAATCAATTCGGGGGGGGGGGCAGAGCGCAGGCCAGGGAGCACAATAAATGTCAAAGTAAATATAGTAAGATAAAGTATATAGTAAGTTGAGAAACATGTGATTCTTAAAATGTCATAATTTGATCATACATTTACCAAAACAATTGATGTTAGGATCAGAGCAAATGGATGTAAATGTATGTAGCATATATAATCAAATGAATTCAAAACAACTATAAACAGCGAATAACACTTTAATTGTGAAAAATAAAGCTGGGTTGGCAAAGAGTCAGGGAGCTTGCAAATGGTGCAAACTTTAAAAAGCAAAATAAATAAATAAATAAATCTGTTTAAAAAAAAAAAGTAGGCAGAAAATATGCCAGAGAGTTATAACTCATGAAATTTCACAAATTTCATATCTGGAGTTCCACAAATTAGGTTAAAAACATTTTCTGGGATTTCAACTGTTTCCCCCCTATTTAAGTTTAATAGTTCTTTGGGGATCATAGTCAGATGTTATGGCCCAGGTTCTGAGACAGACAGTGATAAAATGCTTACAATTATGAAGCAGTTTCATGGAATGTGGATATCAGTTACCTCCATTTTAATTTTTTATATTTCAGGTCTCACTAACTATTCCTTTGACTTTTCTACTCTAAAATATAAGATCCATTCTTGCTTTTCCGTACGGATACACTTGCATACATCAGTTGATGAGAGTGTCATCTGTTGAACCTTTTATCCCATAAAAATAAATAACTCACCTGATTCTTGGCTCTTTTTTTTGAAATAATGTATGCAAGATTTTTTTTAATACAGCAAGAAACTCCACAGAATATTAAAAATCATCATTTTCCTGGGTAGCTAGAACTTCTGAACTTAATAATTCTTTTTAGATTTTGTTATTTGTGTTATTTCAAATTATAGCAAAAAAAAATAAGAAAACAAAACTATAGTCAAAGAGAGTATTCTGAATTTTAGCAAAAGAGAAAGAGTCAGGTTTAAATTTTACTTCATCTACATTTCTGTGTGGTCTATTTACTATATGGGATGAATTTATATTCAAAACAACTGTTTTTTAAATTCTAAATACAAATTCTACAGCTGTTTCAACTGCTTCTTAGTATAAAGTTTAAGAAGAATAATTTAACCGTATTAATAGATATGTTTAAATAGTAGCTTATAATAGCTTTATGATAAAAATATCAAATATTAAGGCATGTCACTTCATTCTCTCACAATGTTAACATGTAATGCATAATGCCAAAATAAGGCTGCTATTCTTTGCATAGCAATGTACTTCTAACACATATCTTGCATGTTTGTACACCGAGGAAAGAGAATGGCAGTATAATAAATTTACGCCATGGCATCTTCAACTACCTCTTTACATTCCTAATTACTCATCCCAACTGCTTTAACTTATTATAATGTTCACAATGTAGTAAATGTGGGCAGTTTTGAAAACGCTGAACTTTCTCAGTTATCTGACATTGGAATTCCTTGAGGGATAACTTCCTGATTAAGTATCACATCTATTAAGTTGACTTGTGCTGAATAGACAATTAGTATATTCTCTGACAATGAAGTGCAGGTTATGTATCTAATCACAAAAAGCAATTAAAGCATGTGCACACAATACAATATAAAAGACAGTTACAAACAGCAACTGTAGTCATAGAGGAAATTATCAACACAGCAGAGGAGGCAGAAATTTTTCATCCACCCTTCTTTAGAGCTTGAATTCTGATTGCCTGACACTGCCCTATAATTTGCATTTCTGTAAAAATATGCAAATAATAGTTGCATAGAAAGGATAGGCAGCCACCTACCAAATGGATTTAGGATTTTTCAGTAATATACAGGTAGTCCTCAATGTATGACAACAATTGGGTCCAAAATTTATGTTGCTAAGTGAGAATTTTGTTAAGTGAGTTTTGCCCCATTTTATGATTTTGCTTGCCACGTTTGTTAAGTGAATCACTGCAGTTGTTAAATTAGTAACATGGATTGTTAAGTGAATCTGGTTTCCCCATTGATTTTACTCATGAGTCAGTTGTCAAGCATCCAAATGTAAATCGCATGACCATGGGGATGCGGCAATGGTCATAAGTGTGTGAAAAATGGTCATAAGCCATTTATTTCAGTGCAGTTGCAACTTTGAATGGTCATTAAGTGAACTGTTGTAAGTCGAGGCCTACCTGTACTAACTTTTTATTGCTGAGCTAAGGCAAATCAAACCGAAGAGAGATCATAAAAACATGTGTAACTGAGTTTACTAAACTTGAGATTATGTTAGAATTACTCAGATACTGCATATAGTATAAATGAACTCAATATTTGAGAAACTCCAGTGTAATCCAGTAATAGTAACTGGCTCTCTTTTACTCAGCTATTTACATTTAACCAGACCATGAATTTTTTGGAGAATTGAAGTGCCAGTTTTCATGGAATATGAAATAAATAGGAATAAAATGCATCATGAAATTCCTAGAAGAGTTTACTTTACTACTGTAAACAACAAGTTTTTTACTTCCTAGGTTTTAGTAGGAAAGATATAGCCCAGAAAATAGCAATGACATTGTAAACGACACAATGAATACAGAAACACAAAAATCATTATGCCTGCTACACCAAAGAAAAGTTGAAAATACTTTGCAGTTTAATTGGTTTAATTATTAAAAGAACCAGTGAGAGTAACTATTCTGTAGTGTAACATTTGAAAGCGACATTGTTTTGCTGTTTTGCAGATTGTTTGAATTATCTGTCCCCTTCTTAATTGAGGAGATTACTCAACAAAACCCAATGTTCATTCAACAAAATTTATGAAATATGTTGTGGATTACCAATATCATCAGTTAAACCTGTTTCAAATTTATTGCTTTCATTCAAGTTAAATTATAAAAGAGTCCATTTGTACTACCACATGTATGTACATGAATTCAGCTTTCATCATTTCCAACAAGTTTAATCCAGTAATTTATGGTTTTGACACAGTTTTGGGGGGAATCTGTTCAAGAAACACAGACAGCTTGATAGAAGGGTTAGCCTGGATTAATGTGCTATGTGCTAAATTTCAAAGCAGCCCATTAAAACTGTTTGTAGAAAGAAAAAAAAATGGGCAGGATTTTTAACAATCTGTATTTTCATAAGTCTCTAATCATTTTAGTCACTTTAGGAAAATGAATGGAGTTATGATAGAAAATGAACTTTATTATTAGAAAAATGTTAGAAAAGCAAAGAAGCAGGACTGTCTTTCCTTTATGCTCAGCAGGAAATAAGGCTGTTCAAATTACAATGTTCTGATATCTGAAGAGTCAAGCCAGATAGCTTGTGTGCTAACTTATTTTGCAAAATTGTCTTCCTTTTAAAACTTTTCAATTTATATCCATTAAGGAAACCCTTATATACCTCAGCAGACAAAGAAAAATGAAATGTGAAACACTTATCTCTTATATTTCTCCTCACAGGTGGAGAATACCAATTTAAGTTCAAGGGAAATGAGGTCAAGATGACTGAATATTCAAAACAAAACGAAACGAAACAGGATGCCAGGATTTCTGTCAACTGATGCTTTCTGCATACACATGAAAATCCAAAAATTGTCTGTTTACCTACTCTATTCCTAAACAGTTTTCTTTTTTTTAAAAAAAAAAAAAATCTAATCACACAACTTTAAAACACTACAGGTAGCATATCTCTCTTTCATCCCACCTCTAGCCATCAGGAGAAATGAAACATGTAGTTTGGCAAAATCTGTGGAATAGATTAGAAGACATGCTTTAATAGATCAAAACATGATGGAAGTTATGAAAGACGTGGTAACTCTGATCATCTTGGCTAAATTTCTTGCACTTCAGCTCAGTTTATTTGCTGAATTTAGAAACTCTAAAAAGAGCCAGAGCAGAAGACACAATATAAGCTAGTGTGATATAATAAAACACTATTCTAGCAAGGGAAGATAACTGTGTTTCCCCAAAAATCAGACCCTGTCTTATTATTTTGGGGCTTGTGGAGCAAGACGGGGCTCCCTTGCCATCTTACCTGATTTTTTTTTTTTAATCCCATTTATATCCCGCCCTTCTCCGGAGACTCAGGGCGGCTTACAATTAAGCAATCTGCACCACCAAGGACTCTTGATTTCCAGCTGTGTCTCCCTAACCCTAACCAGAAGAAATGGCAGGGACCAGCTGTGCATGTGTTTAAATATTTTGGGGGTGGACTTATTTTTGGGGAGGGCTTATTTTCGGGGAGAGGGCTTATTTTAGCGCATGCGTTCAAAAGCCCGATGGGGCTTATTATCTGGGCATATCTTATTTTGGGGGAAACACGGTACTAGTAAAGGTAGTACTAGAATTAGTGAATCCTTGTAAAAGAAAAGGCAATAAACAAACAAACAAACAAACAAATTAACAAATATTAAATAAAGTCTCTTTCAAATCCAGTCTGAGCCTGGGTGACTGAGTCCTGCTGCACACTGCAATTTTCTTGGAAACATTATGAAGTTAATACCTATTGCTTTCTTCCAAGTTGTGTTTTGGTTCCTTCACCTAGCTTATAGCTCTGTTGTTTCTCCTGGCAGTCTCCTATATTCAAGTATAACAATGCCCAGTGTAAAGAAAATAGGGAATGGCCTTCAAGGACAGAAGGAAACACTACTTCCAAAGTGATAATCAAAGAAACAGAGCTTGACCTCATTCCAAGAAATTAAATTGAGTATATGTTTCAGACGGGTCTTTTCCTAGTTCAAATGAAGATAAAGTCAGGAAGAGAGAAACACATTTAGGCCTGCAAGATGCTGTTAGCTGTTATAATAAAAGTAGTCCTGACTTAGTTGGCATTGGTTTCTTAGTCTGGTGTACTTTAAGGGCTAACACCAGATCAGAGTTTAGCTTCCAATCCCATGGTGCCTATGAGAAATACACCAATTGAAAAGATGGTCCTCTTCCATTGACACTTCTCAGCATTCACCACTGTACTAAGCAACTACAGATAGTTCTCAACTAACAGCTGTTAAATCAGAAACCATTTGAAGTTGCAAAAGGATTGGAAAAAAATGAACTTATGAACTGTGCCCAAAGTTATGGGGTGTTACAATTTACCCCAGACATGTGATCAAATTTTGGACAATTGGCAGCCGACCCACACTTACAACTGGTGGAGTGGTCCATCTCCTCCACCCACTTATCTAGGGAAGGGTAATCAGTAGTGCAGCAAGAGAACAGTGAAAGGGAGCTGGGGCAGCAGAGCCAAGAGCAACAGGAGTGGCGTCAGAGTGCAGAGTGGTGAGGACAACTATGGGACTGGTCTGGGAGGCATTGTGGAAGCCATTCCCAGAGCTGTATGGTTTTGGGGCTGCTTGAGGTGTCACAAGGGAGGTGCAGTGCAGCCAAGGGAGAGAGCGGGGTGGGTGGGTTGGTGGCAGTGGTGGGTTGCTCTCGGTTTGGCCCGGTTCACGCGATCCGGTAGCGGTAACGCTGTGACGTCACCGAACTGGTTCTCTGCAGCCCACCCGCAGTTCTCTTTTGGGCCCACCCGTACGCCTGTACTTACGGTTTTCTGCTGAACGCGCGCTTCACGCATGCGCAGAGCACTTTTTTCGAGGTTTTTTTCAAAAAAAGTTACTGCGCATGCACGGAGCATGCGTTTGGTGCGTTTGGTGCGCGTGCTTGCTTCGCTCGGGCGTGCGCCGCCAATCACGCACAAAGCGCGTGCATGAGGAGAACCAGTAGTAAAGGTAAGTAGAACCCACCCCTAGTTGGTGGCTTATATGAATTGAGTTTATTGGGGCAGTCTCTTACCTTACTGAGGCTTGGTGCTGGGAGGGACCAAACCTAAAAAGCCTTGGATTGGAATGGGTAGTCACTTAATGAGTCACAATTCTCAGTTAACTACCACAATAAAGAGTGCTGGGATTGTAGTCATTTGACATCATTCTTTACAACCACACCAATGTGTGACAATCCTGTTCCAATTTTGACTGTAACTCAAGGACTACCTGTATGTCATGACAGCATTAGTAGGAAAAGTATATCTCTGTTCTTCTAATAAGGCAAGAATTTATATCTGAAATATACTTTATTACAGAACAGTTTTTAAATGATTTTGATTAAACCAATCCTGGATTACATCACAAGGCAAACACTTTCATGTTTTACACAGTCATGAATCCTGATAAATAGGATTTATATTCTTATATTCATAAGCAATATGAAGAGTTTGACAATTCATTTTTATCAATGGCTTGACAATAAATCATGGAAATGAAATATGACAGAAAATGAATGTTAAAATATAATATGTAAAAATATTTTTTTTCTGAAACGATAATGCCTCTTTAAAATAAATGACAAGAGGATAATGATGTAAAGATATATATCAAGCTGATAATATGGGAAATTAGACAATTATTTAAATATTATTACAAGCACAAGAGATTTGTACCGACCGACACACTGTATGTAATTGTGAGGAATGATGGATTTTTTATATTTTGTTTGTCTAAAAAATAAATAAATAAATAAAAAGAGTTTGACAATTCAGCTAATTAAAAAAAAGTACTAATCATTTCATCTTTAATTTTTAATAGCCATAGAGAGGAATTTCCCAAAACATATGTTGGTAAAGGTTTTCAGGAATGAGGGGACAATAATGCAAAGTGCTATGGACAGACTTCCCCAATTAATGTGATAAGAATACTTCAAGTTGCATTTTTAAAACTCTTCAAGTAATAAATTAAAACTTTTCAAACAGTTCTGTGTTGTTCAGTAAACACTCTTCCTCTATCCTCCTACAGGCAATGAGTAACCCAAACCTTTGAAAAAGAATGTTTTTGTTTCCCAAGATGTTTGATTCACGCTGGAACTCCTCAACCTTTTTACCCGTAATTCTTATCAAAGTTATGTGACCTTGAACACATATATTTCAGTCTAACAAGAGAGGAAATGTGAACGGTATTGCTTTCAGAGATACTGAGTAAAATCCTATTTGGCTAGTTACATCCAAGCATGTGATTCAAGACATACATAATTAGAAGTCTCCTAATTTTAATTACTGTAGGATTCCTAAACATCATTTGCACATAAAAACAAATGGTCTGAAAGAAATACAATAGGACCTGTACTAGTAAGAAAATCACAACAGTATTCCAGTTCTTGTAACCAGGCACTGAAGTTGGTTTTTAAGTTTCCCATAATGGTAAAATGTTGCTCTGAGTATCTTCAGTGCACAGAGGAGATAATTTTCCTCCTCCATTTGCATACTATATTGCTTAGTCTCTCTCTCTCTCTCTGTATATCTCTGCATTTATAACTTTCTGCCAAGATGATCTGTACCACTATTTAATTCTAAAACAACAGAATAATGCATTTTAAAGCAAAGCTCTCACCATGGGTTTTGCCAAAGAAGGTAAGGAGGAAGTATTTATCAAAGTTCCAACTTCCAACCCTTTGTTTTTTCAACCCTCGTGTATTTTATTTTTTCCTGCCTTCATATTGCCTTAATCGGGTCAGATTTGAAAGACAAAGAGTTTTGTGCTTGCCTTTGTGACATATTATCTCAAGAACAACTTGTCCCTGAGCAAGAGGAAGATCTAACTTGTTGAAGAAATAAAGCACTGTAGCCTACAGTCTAGAACTGTGAGAGCCAGATATGCTGGAAGGATTTATGTGCTGAAACTATCTGTGATTAATTGTTTTCTCCACACACATCCACACACCCACACACATCCACACTCCCCATACTGCCAGGCCTAACCATGAAGAAAAGACACTCATTTTTTTTTCAATAAACAATGTCATCCCAAAACGCATTAAAATGGATCGGTCTATTTCTGACATTTGTGCATCCACGGGCATTGGTGAATGTATAAAAAGAATGATTTTTCTTAGGGCTAACTGAAAAGTTATAAAATTAAAAAAAAAACTTTCGTAAGGTTCTTGGAGAAGTCTAATATTATAGAAACATATAAAATTTGCATAATATTAAAAATAGTATTTGGGGACATGATCAAAAAGTGTCAGAATGAGCAATGTCTCAAAAGTTTTTTACACATTTTTTTTTCTTTCAAGTCTCACAAATGTGTAAGGAGAGGAAGGCCCTGTGATATCTGTGGCTCATATGGGAAAGTTGTACTGGCAGGGAAATTAATATTGGTGTGTTTTGTCCTCAAGGCAGATGTGTCTAAAATAGCTGTAAGGAAGTAGAACATGAGCCCAGAAGTATTTAAACCAGCTATGAGACATGCTGGGATGCCCACTCAGATTTCCGAGCTATCTTGACTCAATGCAAAGGTCATGCTACAGTAGTTGAGCTTCTTGGAAGTTGAATCTTGGGTCATGGTTAGGAACATTATTTGGGAAGTGCTGATTAGAAATGAACACTATGGCATTTCTTCTTAATGAACATTTTCCTGTCTCCATCTTCAGTTGTTGTTTTTTTGTAACGAAAGGAAATAGCTAAGCCACTAACTCAACAACCAAAAACATTCCTGTTTCAGCCAAGTTTCCTGCTCCCAAATAATTACAGGTAAAATAATTCATAGTGGACAATTAGCACTTTTTAACGTAATGTGAATTTGATAAAAATATAATATTGGAAGACTTCATCTCCTTTATATGTTAAAATGTACAGGCACTCAAAGCAATTGTGTGTGTCTCTGTTGTATTTGGTAGAGGAGTAATAAAGTTTCACATATTAAAATGGTATTGGATACAAGGCAAAAAGTATATTAGCTATGTCCATAAATTATTTTTAACATGTGAACTACATATGTCCCTAATCTTTAACTTACCTAAAGTTAACTGTTTAATCTGTAAGAACTTCTACATACAATGTAATGAATCCCATTTCTTCAAAGTTCTTCTATTCTGATGAAAAATGCAATGCTATTTTCAGTTACGTGATAATACCATAGAATTCAACTACTGTTAACCTGAATTTTTTTGGTTCAGCTAGGTACAGCATGTAATTTATGACTGTACCTGGTGCTCAAATCCCAACTCAGTGGATAACTGTCATCAATTCACTGTATCTTAGACTTGATTCCTATTTTCTTTAACAGGACTAGTAATCTTAATCTGACCATTATTTAAGGATGTTAATGATTATAAGGGACTTTGAAGTGTTGAACAAATATGGATGATAGTTTATCTACCTAAAACTTATTATTCAGCCTGTGTTTGTTAGAGATTTTTAAAATGTTGGTGTAAAGTTTTTTTTGCTTCTTTCAAATCACAGACTATTGTTTCTGCTGTGTTTAACGTAAACTTCAATCAAATGTCTGACCTGAAAAGGAGAGCAAAATAAGCTAGTTTGTTTTCTAGTGTCAGTATGAGAAAGGATTAAGTACTAATTCAGCTCATGGTACAGCATTTATTCCTTTTGCATTATCAGTAACAACATTTTAGAAAGATCCACCCTAGAGCAAATTACATTTTTTTTAAGAAGAAAGGGAACTCAGTCTAACCAATAGCAAACAAGCCTTGCTATTCCCTGGTAGTTTCCAGGTTCTGGCCCTGCTGTTTAGGCTTCTGAGCATAGAGAAAATCTGTATTCCAAACCACATATATAAAAGTTGCCCTGATTCATTGAGATGGTTCTATTTCTATGGTTCTAGATTTGCCCATGATGACAAAACTTGGTTTAACATACCAGCTGGAATAACACATGTTCCCTTTTCCTTCTGGGGAAATGATTCCTGCAACTCTGGGAAGTCTCAGTATAAACCAGCTTCAAATTCTTTTACCAAGCAGGCTATGGTTGACCATTTTTTAAAGTTCTTTTAATTGCTATGGTTAATATTATGGAATTTTAATTTTTCTGATTGCCCCTTTTAATTCTTTTAATGTATTAATGTCTGTGTTTTTATATTTTAACGTCTCATGTTTTTATGTACATTGTTTATGTCTTGTGTATTTTTGCATATATGTTTCTTACTTGCTTTATATGATCTATGTTTTTATTGTGAAC